>JAUZNC010040158.1:0-11252 GCA_034780395.1 Vannuccia rotundouncinata | reverse complement strand
ACTGTTTTTAATCTACTGTCCTTGAACGTCACTGTTCCTAATCTACTGTCCTTCAAGGTCACTGTTCCTAATCTACTATCATTCAAGGTCACTGTTTTTAATCTACTGTCCTTGAACGTCACTGTTCCTAATCTACTGTCCTTCAAGGTCACTGTTCCTAATCTACTGTCCTTCAAGGTCACAGTGCCTAATCTACTATCATTCAAGGTCACTGTTTTTAATCTACTGTCCTTGAACGTCACTGTTCCTAATCTACTGTCATTTAAGGTCACTGTTCCTAATCTACTGTCCTTCAAGGTCACAGTGCCTAATCTACTGTCCTTTAAGGTCACTGTTCATAATCTACTGCCTTTCAAGGTCACTGTTCCTTCACGCATTTTTTAAAGGTCATGGTCTATTTTTACACTTTGTTCTTTTTGTATTGCACTGTTCTTATATTAATAATTAATTGTTAGACTTTATATAGCACTCGATTTTTATAATTTTTTAGAATAAATACGTATATTAGGTACATTATGTTTTACCACATTTGCGGAGATATTTTTCACAAAATTGTTATATTTTTCTTTCCAGATGTCAGTTATAATTATAATTTAGAAAATTTCTAAATAATTGATGGATTGTACTTGTAACTTTATATAAATAGGTGAAGATAAGGTCATGCAGAGTTGATTTCCATGTTTAATTATTTAATGTATATTATCGTAAAATCTATCAATCATCTCAATATACTAACTGATACCTAAGTTAATATATAATGTTATCTGAATTTGAGTTTCCACGTTTATTGTCATTAAATACACAAATTCTATAAAATCGTGAATACACACAATAATGTATAAGTGTATAAACAATGTATTGCTATACCTTTAAAATAATTTATTCATCGAAATTTAAAGTATATTTTTGTAGAAGATCACTAAAATTTTATAAGCGGTTTATGTAACTATATATATTACCCGTTTAATTGTTACAGATGTAGTGGTACATTATATTAACTTACCGGTAGTACAATTAGCAATAAGAATACATTATTTTTATTGATGGAACTTTCAGACTTGTCTTGATTATAAAAACAAGCTATAAATAAGACATTATCCAGCCATTAAAAACTACATCAATAAAGTAATCCAGCTTGTGTAAATACGATAATATAGTACAGCTGTCAAATACCTGAATATGAGGGAATAGAAATTAACACATTGATGTGATATATTAATTCAGTAATTATACATAAATAATTATTCATTCTTAATTAGGAAGAAGTCATGAAAAATTTCAATAAATAAATGAACGACGCATTTATAGTTTGATCGGAAGAGAGAATATTAAGAAGGACATTTAATCAATTGATCTGTTTGTCAATAAATACCAAATGTAGACAAAAGCTGATTCCTCCATTATGTGTAAGAGAAAATCAGTAATAGTTCATTCAGGTCGTTGCCAGACTAATATATAACATTTTTACTGGAGTGCAATTATATCCAGTAACGCTATTGTTGCAATCGTTTTATCGACTTGAATCATATATTCACACTTTTGTTGAACCAGTTTAGAAATTAATCGTCATATGTTTATTATAAAACAATCAAGCTAGCAATTTCTGAACAATCAAAGATTTTATAATAGTATACTTATATCTTTGAGAACCTTAAAAAAAAATTGATATTAAAAATCAACATTTTCATATTTTACTCCATTTAACTATCAGAGGAAATTTTTTTAAACATTTAAAAAATGTTACACCGTAAATAATGGGTTTGAGCGTTTGTAATTCAATGACCGATATCTCATAAGCTCCACTTTTTTTGTAATTAAGCTCTGTTTTATAGTTAGTTAATCTTACTCCAGATGCACCTATAAGTTATTTATGTTTTCCAGTAGAATTTGAAATATATGTTTATACCTTTTAAAGAATTTACAAACGATCCCATTTTGAGCGTAATAATACAAAAAATTATAGAATGAAACAAAAATTTTAAAAATACAGAAAATAGATTATTATCAAATACTATTATCATAATTATTTATTAATATAATACGAATATGGAATAAAATTTGCTGTTTTTATATTAATTCTTCATTGATATTTTTTGAATAGGTTAATTTATCTTATTTATTTATCATTAATAGACAAAATATGTTTCTTATATATTATTAATGAGAAGATATCAACAATTAAACTTATTTATTTTCAAAATATACGGTAATCACGAATTCCATTCTTTACAAATACATGTGAATGTATAGATTATAGTCAATAAATAAATAAATACAGTATAGCAGCTACATATAGAATAAAATGTTGATATATAAGATTTATCTATAACACGCAATTATATAAAATGAGTGAAAAGAATTTAAAAATAAATAAATAAATAAATATGACATTTGAAGAGCAAATTCATATTGCATGCTTTACTCATCTCATTAATATCAAAAGAAAATATGACTAAATGATTCTGAATTTCTAAATAATTAAAGTAAATATTACTTATAGAATATATTTTTCAAATAATGGAAATTATACTGCATTGAGCAAGGTGCATTTTGTCTGGACTACATTCGTGTATTTGTCTGCTATTGTTGTGCGTTCTGCGTGCTTTCGTTTGATTACAATACAAAGCAGAAACAGTATAACCAAAGTCATTGCGGAGCACCAGATTGAAAATAAAACAAGAATCGGGAGCAGTAATGAAATCAGCGATTGTTTCGAATCATTGTCCGTCGGCGAACTGTCCAAGTTTTGCTTTGGACAACCAATTTTATCTGGTGATAATTCGCAAGACGATCCTCGTATCTCAGTTAGGAAAGTTTCCTCGGTATTGTGACCCGGTAAAAGCACAACATTTGTACTGTTAGCAGAACATTTATGACACTCAACAGGAAATTCAAGGTTGATGGAACTATGTATAGTTATTGGATTAAGAAGTAGGTAGGATGGCAGATTTGACAGTTTTGTAGCTCCCAGATTTAACCTTGTAATATTTCGTAAGTTGAAAAATGTTAACGGATGAAGCTTACCGACAAAATCAATATCCATTTCATTGACATGTTCAAGTCCTGTGAATGAGTTTCTGTTCAAGTATTTTAACTTTAATGATAAAGCCAGTGATGTAATTTTCATTCCAAATGACTGGAAGGTATTTGGAACAATGGTTTGTAGGCTTTCTCCTTGTCCAATTCGCACTCTGATCTCCCCACCCTCGATAACTTCCAGATCACAATGAATTGAAGCATTTTGTTTGACGTTTTTATGTAAATTATAATTGTAGCAGACTAAATCATTGCGTTGAACTTTGGGGAAACAGTTGGCTGGGCAAGATGTTTTAAGTCCCTTAATTTGGTCACTCAAGAGAAAAAGACAAAAGAAGGTGAATATTGAAATAAAAAACATTTCGTCCAAACAAACGAATGTTCTTTGGTGATGAGGGTGTCAAGGGGAGATCAATAATATGCAACTAAGCACCGTTGTTAAATCAGTCGTCTTCTAAAAGTCTGTGCGCAAGTATATAAATATAAGAACAGGCACACATTTTCTAAATATGTCTGTTACAATTCTCCTATCAATTTTCAGTGAGATATATCCGGTATTAGATTTGCTCTCGATTGACGTCATGTTGGGGAAATTTCTTCTTTTTATTGGTTGGTTGAATGGTATCACACAATTATTTATAATATTAAATATTTTATTAATTATAACGTAAATTACAACGAATGAAAAAATGACAAAAATATGAACATTAATTAAAATCAAATATAGATATAATTAATCAATAAACAAATGAAATGGTCGATTCTAAATATTAGCTTTATAATTTATGTATATTAAATAAATTATCAGGCTCGTTCAGGGGGGGGGGGGTATAGGCATATGTAAAAATAGGCGCCCAAAAAAATATAATAATTTTTAAATACAATTTTAAAAGTCGCAAATAATTACAGTCAGGCATAATATAACATAACTTTGTTAGGTATAAGATGAACAAAGTATTGATAACATTTTTTGCGCCATGAAAATTTGAAAGGGGGAATAGTCACATAACCCCCCCACCTGGCTACAGGCATGATTAAATATAAAAGGAACAATACATTTTAAATCATTAAATTAAAATTAATCTAATAAACTAACATCTGGTTACGTGTTAGAAAATGTTGTTTATTTATTATTAGTGAAGGGTTTAGGTTGGATAGATTTAATATTTTGTCCATTAGTTATTTCTAACTTATTATTCATTTCATTACTTTAATTACAATAAGTAAACATAATTATTAATCAAAGAAAATATTTATTATTGAATCAAAGTATATTATTACATAATATCTATTTAAATCTTAACCTCCCACTTGAGGCTTGAGCCCCCACAACTTTTCTGAACTGGCGCCTTTCTAATATAAGTAAAAAAATATATTTGGTCTATTTTCAGATTATTAAAAATTTTTTTTTAATATTTTCAGATTTAAAAAAATTATAAAACTTTTTAAAAATAAAAATGACAAAATAGATATAAAATGTGATATACCAACCCCACAACCTCTCTTTTATTTGTAATACATCATAAAATAAGCGCCTATTTAAAGAATGTCACTCCTCTTACATAAAATCACAACATAACATACCTATAGTAAATTGAAATGCTAAGAATACGTGCGCCTTTTTATTGAAACTAAAATGCCTTTTGTCTGGTAATTATAATTGAACTCTTTGTATAAGTATAATATCATTATTTACAACTGAAACGAAAAGTCTGTGGATAAAACATATTTATCTACATTATATCTATATTATAGTATGGGCTATCTTACTACTATATATTACAGAATCAACAACACAATAAGGAAATAATTACAATTTCTAGAAAAATACGTAGTTCAATTGAGCAGAAACTACTGAACCACTGCATGACAACACCAGTTCATAAAAAATCTCTTGACTCTTTAAATATTAATTTAATAATTGAACAGTTTATTCAATCTCTCCCTCAGCTCAGCGCAAATCCTTATTTTAATTTACTGACATTCATAGCTATGAACTGATTAATAATTGTGTTTTTTAAAATTACATTTATCCGATACATTTTCCTTAATACTCACATGATATGCATATGTTTTTCTAAAAACGTAATTTTAGCGTCCGTCACACATGTTCTTATAGATCCCAATTGTTATGCGCTTGACAAATGGTTAATATCTTTTTTAAAGTTTATTATATAATTAATTATATCTAATTAATTAATTAATCGAATTATTGTTATTAAATTTTTATTATGATGATACACATTTGAATTTCAACGCTTAACACTTGTAAAATTTTAGAATATGTATTTTCCATCCAGTAAATACATATTGTACGGCTACTATGGTACCGCACTTTTTATCTATAATTTTACACTCTTATTATATTTTATCTATCTATCATTTTGATCTAGTGACTATAGATGGATCCTTAGTTATTTAGTTATCTATCTATCTATCTATCTATCTATACATCTATCTAATAATTATAGTAAAATATAATTTGTAAATAACATAGTAAATCCAAATCTATACAATACTTGTAGATATAATTTTAGATATATAACCTAACTTTCATAATAAAATTATATTTTCAATTTATTAAATTTTTGCGCCTTTTTAGTTACGAGCCCCCCCCCCCTAAAAAGTAAAATACATGTCTACGGCCCTGTAACATTAGAAAAATAATTATTATATATTAATAACAATTTCAAACGTTCAATAATCCATACATTTGTCACTCAAACAAAAAATTTATTTATTAGCTTTTTACTATTTTTTCGAAAATATTTACTCATTAATTTGAAATTTATAACAATTTAATCAATTAAGACACAAAATTCTTTTAGGCAAATTCATCACATTGTATCTTCCAATAATTGGATCAATGGAATTTATATTACGATATTTGCGGGCCTGAGATTTCGCTAACTAACTATTTCAGAATAAATCTCAAGAAACTGAAATCCGTTTCGCAAACAATAAAATTACATAATGCATATATGCAATAACATTATATAGTCTAATTCTTCCGAATAGACACTATCACCCAATTTCTTGTGCAAAGTCTCTTCAATATCTGTAATTCAAATCAATTATATGGAGCAGTATTCATATTATCAATTTAAAATATATATCTCCCCATCTATAGTGCAATATCTATATCTTTAACAGTCATATAATATGTATAGGCATCTGAATACATTGAAAATCTTTTTGAATTATATCATTACCATTTTATCGATTCATCAATAAGTATAGAGCAATATCTGTAAATGTTTTAAAGTTTCTCATGTACCTATACATAATACATTGAAAATCTTTATGAATTGTATCAATTCATCAATATTTATAGAGCAATATCTATATATCTTTAACAGAAAATATCAATATACATTCAAAATCTTTATATTCAACTGCATTATCGACTGCAATCTTTATTGATTGTATCTCCAAAATATTTACAATTCATTACAATTCATTACAATGCTAATATAACCATTACATATAATTTATTTATCTTTTAAATGTATCATCTTTTTATCTTACACTAATAATTATCCTTTAAAATTCCATTTTAAATATTACTCCGAAGCAACAAAAAGAAAACGGAATATATCTTTAAAAACTACGTAGTATGTTCTATCATGTATTTATACTCTCAAAAACATGTGAGAAAACATCTTTAAAATATACCCAGAAATATCTTATGAAAAGAACGAAAAACATATTTATGAATTGGAAAATATCTTCTGCGGAATATCCAAATCACATTAACTATCCAAGAAACATTTAATTAAGCGAGAGATACTTTTACAGAATAAATCTGCACCGACAACTAACAAATTTAAAACGGCGCAATCTTTAAATAATTATTTATGGATTTATCGACAACGAATTATTAAAAACAAAATAATTATATCCTTGTTTTAAGAATCTATATACGAATCTATATTTTAAAATAATATAAGAATTATACTTTCCATATATATTGTGGATTTCATTCTTCCACGCGCGTTCCCAAATGTTGATTGATATGATGACACAAAAGTTATGAAATAAAATAATGTTTATTTGTAGTATACATAATATTCATGGACGTTTTTCAAGATTTAATTTCGCTAATCACCAATTTATGGGTTTAGGGGTGGAAACATTTAATATTTTATCCATTAGTTATTTCTAACTTTATATTATTCACTTCATAACTTTAATTACAGTAAGAAAACAAAATTATTAATCAAAGAATATTTATTATTTATTCAAATTATATTATTACATAATAACTATTAAAATCTTAACCTACTATTGAAGAAATATAATTATTAATATGCGTACCACCCATCTCACATGATTACCAACTTAATGATTATCTTCTTAAATCAATCATGACAACTATTCAAATTCATACTTTCATACTTTCAAATATTCAAAACAATATATTCAAATCACTTATTTCAATCATATAGATAAAATAATCAAACGAATACTTATTATAGGTATAACATTAGTTATTACTATAATTCCTATTATAAATAAATCAATATAATAAGAATTACATATTTAATCAGTTGCAAAGGAAATTTTTAATAATTGTTCAATATAGGTTCTCCAGCCAGGTAAGACTAGTTTTGAGTCTTGAAATTAATAATGTTCCGCATTATAATATCTTGATCATCAGCAGTTTTTCAAAGGATAATTTTATGGTGAAATAAAATTGAAAAAGATAATTAAAAAACGATTCTATCAATACTGTCTTAGTAATCATTTGCTATAATCGGTTGAATAGTGAGCTTTTAATTATCCCAAAATTACAGTTTTGATTCTCAGACAAATTTTGTCTTAAGGAAATCTTTTTTTTGTTGATAAAACGATTTCACTTTATAAAACACTGAAGGGGATGGAGGGAGGGAGGAAGGTTAGTATAGTAGTACATATAGTTATGACTGTTTATTCACATATTTTTCAAAATGACCAAAATTGTTTTAGCTCATACCACAAAAGAAATGATGTATCATTTGTGTTAGCTCTTACAAAACTAATTTCTTATTTATGCTATCTACGTTTTTTAAAATCATATTGATAACCTATACGTTGTTAGCACAAATCAGAAAATAGTTTTGTAAGAGCTAACACAATTTATGGTACCTATATCATTTCTTTTGTGGTATGAGCTAACACACTTTTTGCCATTTTGGCTAATAATATATATACATTTATACATATTATCAAATATTTTTGCATTGAAATATATATTACGATAAAATGAATTTTACTAAAGACGAAATAAACAAGGTAACCAAATTAATTTAAATGCAGCGTGTGTAGATCGAGATAAAATATGTTTCCTCCTCTTTGCTGACAGAACTTCAAAGAGACAGTTAGTTATACGTAGTCAACCCCTGCCATCGATCACAATTTTGATATTATATTCGTGATGTCACCTCAGCGCGCTCCAGTGTTACATTCCAAAATGAAGATGTGACACTTTACAACACTGTTGCTTTTTTATGTTAGAGGACATAACTATATGTGCAGGGGTTTCAAGTTTCCTGTTTTGTGTCTAAAATAAATTGATATCACATATAAAGCAGTAAATTTAATGATATATTTTAAATGAAATATTTTTTTGCAGATTTAATCGAAATATAGCGAAAGACTGTTAACAATTTAAGATTTGATATGTTGATATATTATTATTATACATGTATAGGGTATTATACGTATCATGCATTTATAAATTACATCCATAATAATAGGTATAATGTATATCGCGGTCCAGGGGATTCCTTCATGATATCACTCTAAAATGTTTGCAATCATAATAAGATTCACTTTACACTCATTCACAAAAATGTGATAGTTAAAAAAATTAATTGACTATCACTCTATATACAATTAATGTACTTACTGTCATTCAATTTAAAATGATGTAGGTACTTATAGTCATGCCGAAAAGTTTGGAATCAAAGTAGAAAAAATATATAAATTTAAATTATTTATTCATTTATGATTACTACTTAACAATATTGAAGTAGTAGATAATAATTTTATAAATTATCATATTTTTTTTAAATTTCGCTTGTTTTAATTAATTCTAATTCATGATTAGCTGTTAATTTGCAACAAATTTATAATGGTTAGAAAACGTGAACTTGCGACTGCAAAAAGAAGCTGAATTGTAATTTTAAGCAAAGAAGGGTATACAACAAGAGTTATTTCAATGCATCGAATGTCTGTCAGAGCTGCTTGGTAAAAACAATTTAACATTTCAAAGCACAAGGAAATTATGGTAAGTAATAAAACAAGATCTGGAAAGCCCAAGGTTACTACGCCCAGAACAGATAGATACTCGTATATTTAGCAGGTATTTAAAGGTTAACCCATTTCATTCTGCTGGTGAAATATCAAGTAATGTGTTTCCTGATGCGGTGACTCAATTTACAGGATAAATATATATTATTTGTTCTTCGCTTTAAAGAAAATGGAATTGAGAAATGTTGGATAAGCAATTTCTCATGACCTAAAGATAGATAATCAAGGGTAAACAGAATGTTAACGTGATGACATGAGATAATCAAGTTTAAAAAGAATATTAACGCCTGTCATCTTATAACAAATATTAATAATACCTTAATTAACATCTATATTTATTGAATAATGTCCGTCAACTATTGTTTTTTAAGTGATGATTTTCTAGTTCATTTTTATGCGCTTATTATTTAGAAAAGAATAAGAAAAAATATTAGACGGTGAACTTAAAAATAAATAAATATAAGAAAATATTTTAAATTTAAATAAATATTTTAATTTAAATATTTTAATTTAAATTTAAATATTTAAAATTAATTACTGTTACATATTATATAGGTTTTTATATAAAAGTTTATATAATGTTAATGTGCTTTTACTAAATTTTAGACTATACAATTAAAGATAACACTTTTTTTGTATTTCCATTGCAGCTTTACTTCATCCAAAAATAAGTGATATTATTATCTAAAGACAAAATGGCAAAAAGTTGGATAGCTTGAAAAAAATAGATTAAAAAATATATTGTTACCTCAGCTTCATTTAAAAATTAAAACGATTTAAACGATTCTGAGCACACGATCATTGTCCATGAAAGTAGAATTTATAAATGATGTCAGAAATTACAGACCATCCAGGTTGGATATTTATAATACTTAGGTACATATATTAAGCAAGATATACCACAATTTATTTGATTTGATATATAAGATATATACTTGACTGATTTGTGATGCCTATTTTACTCCTATATATGTTACTGTTTTATTATTATATTTCAATATTATTAGCATACGATTTCATTTTCCATTTGTTAAATACTAGTTTTCAATAATACATTATATATTTTAATGAAAATTTAAGATCTATGCTTAATTATTGTATATAAATCTAAAAAAATTAATTATAACATTTACCTTTACTCCAATGCGCTACGCTTTTCTAGTAAAATGTATTTTGATAAATTTGTCGAATATATCAGGATTTTTCCAAAAAAAATTTATTTAATGGATAGATATTTGTTACTACAACAGCTAGTAGCATGGTCTTACAGTTTTATAATAATTTTTTAAAGTATTATACTTTTTATTAATTTGTTCACTATCCATTAATCCAAATAAATAGGTTAGTTTTTTAAAGTAATATTTAAAAATAAAACTGTCCGGGATGATATATTTTATACATCTTAACATTGCATAGTATTACATGTGAAAAGTATCATACACACATGTTCAAATAGTTGTAAAACATTTATTAGGTGGGAAATTATCGAACCATAGCATATTTAGAAAGAAGAAACTGATCTATTCAAGATAAATTAAAAATAATAAAGATGCAACTAACTTTATATTAAAAAATTTCTCCAATTTGAAGACTTAGCATAACTCCCTATTATCAACTGCAACACAAGGTACTTTCAACGACCATAAACAACTGCAACACCCGGTACTCTCAACGCCCCATCATTAATTTCAACACTAAGTACTCTCAACGCTCATCAACAAGTGCAACACCCGGTACTCTCAACGCTCATCATCAACAGCAACGCTCAGGAACTCTCAACGCTCATCAACAACTGCAACTCCAGCTACTCTCAACACTCATGAACAACTACAACGCCCAGTACTCTCAACGCTCATCATCAACTGCAACGCCCAGTACTTTCAACGCTCATCAACAACTGCAACGCCCAGTACTCTCAACGC
>JAUZNC010040147.1:0-14979 GCA_034780395.1 Vannuccia rotundouncinata | reverse complement strand
AGGTTAAATACTCAAAATTACATTCTCAGATAGAAAAGAAAACTTTTTTGATTTTCTTGTAACTGAAACATTCTTGATACCGAATGTTCCAATTATCGAATATTGGATCAATATAATTGCTCGGTCAGGTAACAGCGATAGTTATTAACGTTGAAAGAAACTAGAGTAATTTTAATTCGAAGGCACTAAAGTTATGTTGAATTTGTTCAATTGATCAACAAGCGTTGCACAAAAGAAAACAGGATTATTCCTCTGCCAATGTCTCAGTTGACAAACACTTTTTGTCACAAGTTTTCCCCTTTGGGAGTTATTCACAAAATAGTCTGACCAAAGTGTTTCCCTCCATGAAATTATTCAACTTGTAATTTAAATTAAGTTTTTGAAATAGTCTCTCATAGATGTTAATGTTACACGATAATTCTTAATATTTATGCAAATCTACTTTTAAAATAGACAAAACAAACAACGTAAATTACTTTAAAACTTCTAAAAAATAAATTAAAATGAAAAAGTACAAATTAAAAACAATTTATTAAAAATAATACATCTGTTACCCAATAGAGCAGCACCATTAGGTAATTAACAGTTAAAAACCTCAAAATCGGTGAATTGGTCAAATTTTGAAAAATTATCATAATGTGAATATCTAAAATAATAGCATTGAATAGGTTTGTACCTGGTTTTACAAAAGATAGGTACAAAAGACTTAATAATATAAAATTAATTATCGAATAATTGCAGCAATAGTGTAGTAATTGCAGATACATAGAGACATCCAGGTGAAGTGAAACACGGTCTGGATTTTGATTTTCCAATTATCTTATTATGCATTAATTATCACAAATACAAATTATCTTGGATACAAATATTCTCACAAGATGCTGGCTGTAAAATCAAACACAAGGTTGCACAAACTCATGAAATTCCTAAAAATAAGAATACAAATAAATCTACAAAAAATGTATAAAACACCTTACTTGCAGAATAACAATACTAAAGCAGGAAGTCAAAAATCAAGGCGAGCAACAAATTACAATATTTCCTGTTCAAAAATCTAGATATATATAATTCAAAAATCACATTGCAAAATGAAAATTAAAAAACTTGTGATGAAATTATGGATAAATTTGTGTTCGTTCAATCTTCTAAAAATAAGGACTCAACAATCAGTCTCAACAGAGGTTGTTGGCAACTGGTCCTTATTATCTTCCGGTTCTTCCTCTACCACGGCGGAGCTTAGATTTGCCTCGGCTGCACTTCCCTCTTCATAAACCGGGCGTAGGGCAGACATGGATTCATCCAGCTCGTCATCTGAGTCTTGAGTGATACTATCGGTGATATCGGAGTCTTCATTTTGAGATATTAGTGCTGCTGCCTTTCGGGATTCACGAAGCTTGTGTCTCTCTTTCTGTTCCTCCAGAACCTACGAGAGTAAGTGGAGGAACGGCTTGTTAAGATCAAATAAGTTGATTGACTCTAATTTTATAACGAACAAAACAGATGGCATGTAGACTACATCAGGGAAAATTATGAATCGATCTATACAACATTAAGTTTCATTCTTATGTAAAGGGAAAGTGTTTCAATAAATTCAAAGTTTCATTTTAGTTTTTGAAAGTTCTTTTTTCAAAGCTGACGTTATTAAAGCAGACCCTGGCTCGTATTTATGCGAACAAAAGGGTATAGAAAGTTTTTCTTTAAAAATAGGTTTTCATACAGATTTCTATTGTTAATTTAGAAGATTATAATATGGATTTATACGTCAAACTTGACTAGAAGTTTTGATAACACGCAATTGTTATTATTCAATATTAGTTAGAAAATTACCCAATATTACTCTGCAATATTTATTTACATGAGTTTTGTAGTTGAACAAAGAAATGATTTGTTAAAACAAAAATGTGTCTTTATAGATTGTAAAATTATCGCACAACTCACAACAAAGGCAAACAAACTTCTTTAGAAACCTCCCTATTTAAAATTAAGTATTGTAATCAAGCAGAAATAGATGAAACGTGTTTCTACCCTACTTTTAACGGTTGCTAAGTACAAGGAAGATTCCTGGTACAAATATAAGGACTTAGTAATATGACGGTATGCCTATAATATAAACGACAAGTTTTCTCTTCTCTCTAGAAACAAATGTTAACTACATAATACTCAAAAGTGAAAACTTCAATGACGCCAGGCCAATATCTTAAAATGATATATTTGACTCATCAGATAAAAATGTGATCTCGCATATCGCATTGAATAATATAAAAATCATTCTGTTAACCAAACAAATAGATTTGTATCTGCAATTGTTTTTAAATAAATAGATAAATATTATTCGATACCTCAATAAGATTAACGTGTCTAATGCATAAATATCATCATAATTCTATAATTTGCAATCACTTCGTAGGACGTATTAAGTTATTTATGGAAACTCACACTATTTACAGTAACGTCTCTATATTATTAGAATTATACACACAATACAAAATATTGTCTGTATTCTGTAAGGCTTGTAAAGGAAGAAGTAACGCCTATATCTACAGTTCAAACGTTTTAAACATTTTTAATCTTATATTTAACTTTTTGTTTTAAATACACTTCTTTTTATGTATAAGCGAATTCGGGTGGTAAACGTCCGGCCGTCTATAGCTTTATGCACCAAACAAATTTCTAAAACAAAATATATAATATAATAAAATAAAATGTGTAGGTAGCTTTCTTTGGGCGTGAGGAATTTCCAACATAAACTTAGTTGTAAATATTATTGATTAAATATATAATTAAAGAACCTAGTACCTAGTCAGCTTTCAATGTGTTTGACAGATAATCACACATCTGTTCTAGGAAGATTTCATATTTATATCCATCAGACATGAAGATAAATGAATAGCTGGTAAAACAAGCACAAGATTTTTTAATAATTTTCCTGATTTTCTAAATTTCACATTCAGTTCTTTATGAAACAATTTGACTCGTTTTATACTTTTATATCAGTCTTCACATGAAAACAGTTTAAATAAATTGTGAGTTGAGTGTCGAATTATAATAATATATCGTATGTAGTTATAGTTGAAATACTTTCATCCTTAAACTATAAGTAATAATAATGAATACTGTAGGGTTGCTATTACTAATCACCAAATGAAAGTAAAGAAAAGTTATCGATTGAGAGCATCAGAATTAAAAAATGCGTAAAATCGATGTAGATAAGTCTGCTTTAGCTGTTGGGAATAAAAAACATTCATAATAAATTTACTACGAGCTTCAACTAGCTTGTAGAACCAACTAATTAAAATTAAATACAAATCAATAAACAAAAACAATTCAACTCTAAATTACAATTTTTCAAACAAGTTGAAAACTTTGTATAAATGGATAATTGGGGTCTACCTCTTTGCGATAGATTGTTCTCTTCTGCTGAATACGCTTCTTAGGGAATCTTCCCAACTGGTAGGCGAGATGCAAGAGTTTCTTGGTGTCCATTATGAGGGCCCCGGCATTCCTGAGCACGCCAAAGACCCAAACAGTGTCTTCCCTAAGCATGATCAATGGCTCGAGATAACGAAGAACTGCCAGGCCAAATCGGAAAAGAATCTTATCCCCTTCAATCATGAAGGCGTCCCAAATCGGAAGAAATACCTGAACAAATAAGGATCATTAAAAAATCGTAAATTATATTATTTTAGTAAAATAAGTAAACATCACCTCCGCGAGGAATTAATGTGTTGTCTTTTAATGAGAGCTATTTTGTAATATTGCAAATGGCCTCAAGCGTAGCACTTAATTAAGCAAACTTTTCTTCACAAGTTATTAATTAAAACGAAGCGAACAAAATAGAATTTCACGGAAAGCTCTAAATAATCAATAATTATGGCGGCACAAATCTTCAAAGATATTATCTTTTAATGGTAAAGGCAAAATTGGAGCTCTTAATAAATTAATATTTAATTTTGATATTTCTGTAAATAAGAACAAAGAACTATAAAACATTAAAAATAAAACCAGCATAAAAGTTTTATACTTTAATTTCTATTTATGTCAACTTGATTTTAAAACAAGAATATCACTAATTTTCTTTCTCAATAAGCCGAGAATAGATTCAACCTTTTGCGATAATAAGACCCAACGGGTAACTATTAGAGCTACTTTGGATGAAAAATATGTGAATATTTTTTGCGCGTCTTCGTTTTTATTGATTCAACCTTGCCTGAAACATTAGAATTTAGTAGTGAGATAGATTACTACACTGTGGAGACAGAAGCACGCCTAATATATTTACAGCAGGAAGTAAAACCATGCAGATGATACAACCTGTCGAGAAATTGCTTCTATAACTAAACACCCGAATATTTCACAAAGTAGTTACACTATATTCTAACTTACAGATCGAGTTTTCTTTCATCCTTAAAATTAATATGCTCAGTCACAAATCTTCTGTTACCTGTAATTAATGCAGCTACCTACTTTAAAAAATCGTTTTCAGACGAGCTAATTTGGATTGTATTATAGCTAAAAATTAACATCAACATTAAGGCCGATTATATTTCTTCTCAAACGAATACAAATACAACTTCAGTAAAGACCGACCTTCCAGTGGTAGCCATCTATAAAGATGGTCAGGAACCAGGTGAAGGTGAAGAGAGACAGGTCCACACCGGCGATCTCCAGATGTCTGTGAAGACGCGGCATCATCTCGCGCACCAGATCCTTCAGCACCCGCTGGTCTGCAATGGAGTCGGCCAGTGTTGGCGAATAATAGTCTGCTGGGAGGAGGCTTACCATCATTGTCAGCGCCCAGAAGGCGGTTTCTTCATCGAGGTGGAGGAGAAGGGTGGCCGCTATGCGGTCTAGACCCTGAAGGCATTACAGGACTGATTATTGTGCATCTTTAACACAGAGGAGGATTCATTCGGTGGCTTTCAAACTAGTAGCAATAATTATACTAATAAGGGAGACTCAGATAGGTCCCTGGATTAATACAATTTAAAGTATTGACATAACATATCCAGAAAAATTAAACTATTATTTTTTAAAAGATGAATTCTTAAGAAATAAATTATGATTACTTTATAAAATCAAGATTCGATTTCGAGAAAGAATTGAACAGATTACAGAGATTATAAAAAGAATGTTCAGGAGAAAATATTCAAAGTCAACAATGTAACTTTCAGAATAAATGTAAATAAATATAAATTATAATGTGTCCCAATTACACCACATCTGCACACTGAAATACGTTTAACTTAGTATTTATATTACCTAAGCAAGCGTTTCATTATTTCAGTTATCTCAGAAACAAGATTACATTTAAAATCCAACGTTTTGGTAAGTTATCTACACGCATGAAAAGAAATATCTATATAACTATGCGAGATCAAATATTTATAAGATGAATAATTTAAACTTAATTTAGGAAAAGTAGAAACAAAAAACATCGCATGATACAGCAATTAAATCAATATTTGTAGAGTATTATAAGAAGCTTATGAATATTTACGGTATCAATTTTCGTACATACTATAGTGGATAAAGATTGTTTTTAAATAACGATATAAACGCTTGCATAATATATTATATATTAGACTCTTCTTTAAAGTACCATGCTTTACTACAATAGATGTATATCACGATGATTCTAAACTTGCGATTCGAATAGTTACATTGTATATATTATGTGAAACATGAAGAAACATAACACAGGAAATGAAAGGATGATGAATAGGATAAGATAATGATAGTATATATATATAGTGGGAAAGCAAAAAACAGCAATTATCTCAAAGGATTCAGGAAACAAAACTCACTCAGTGTATTAAACAAGGAAAGTATGAAGAAAAAACTCTGTTAAACTGTTTTATCCAAAAGAGATAAAATCTGTTCTAGATCGAGTTATCACGACAGTTGTTTAGAATCAACATACTAGGTAAGCCAAACTTGAAACCTTTCTTTCTTACAACAAATCGGAGGATTCATATCACATACCCACATCGGAATATGCAATATTAGTTCCCAGAGTAATTAGTAGGACTTGACTTATAAGTATGCCTGGGTAGACGGGGTACCATCATTTCTTTTTCATCACGATACGGATACAAAAGGCTTAATTGTGAGAAGTTCTCAGCAACTGGGAAAATGCTGCAGCTAATTATCCATCTTTTTTAATGGTATCTTACGACACTAAAACCACACAAACCACGCAATCAGATAGAATCTTCGATACAACAAATTTAATGAAAATTTACCTCATATATTTTAAACGCGAGGAAAAATACATCACCCAAAGGTTTTACACTTTAGGCTACAAACTAAATATATAATTTTTAGAATATATGTTTTGTCCATCCAAAAATAGCTATCTAAATTTGAGTTACTTTTTGATAAAAAAATGAAAGAATAAATTAAACAAATATAGCGATTATTTGACTGATAAATCCACACCTGGCAGTACCCAGAATCGACTTGGACGCCCTCCGAAAAGGCCAGAAGAACATTTCGCAACTGCGGTAAGAGATTGCCGGTCCGGTCCACATCGAAGTGGCAGTTATCGGGCAACGATCGGGGCAAGTCCAACTCTATCTGCTTCCTGGTTGCTGTGAGTCCTCTGGAGAAGACTTCCTGCACTAGTTGTGAATACTCGTGGTTATGGCGAGACCTGGCGCGGAAGTGGAGCACGAGACACTCCCACACCTGTTGTTGCAAATTGAGCGAGAGATCGGTTAGGGCATTTATCACGACATGAATTTCACAAGCATTGTTCTATGAATTCATGAGGCTTCATAAAACCTCCTTAAACAGTAGAACAATAAAATAATTGAGATGTTAACCTTTTACCGACGGGGCGATCAAAGTTTTATACAGCGAAACGAGTTGACTCACCCAGCACGAGATTCTATTTTTAGTATCAGTAGACTCTGATTGGCTGATATGTTCTGCACCTTTCTTATACAAGGAATTTTCGGGAGTATTAAATGTCTTTTAATGATTTTTGAAGCCTTTAATTATATTATAATCTTGAAAATTAATTATTTAGTCGCCTTTAAATGCATTCTAGGTCATAAAACCTTAGAATATCAATGCTTGGTGTGTCGTTTTATGGGCTAAGCTCCCCGCGCAGCCAAACGACACCGGAGATTGTTATTTTCGGAAATTTGATTGAGTTTGTTAGGATTCCTGTATATATTTAGAATATTTTTATGAATTAAACATAAAGCCTCAAACTGTGCTCACGATTTGCTTCGGCTAAAAATCAAATAACTAAATGATTGCGTGATATAAAAATCACTTTCTATATTTTTTTCTCATATTACATTTCAGAATGTATTTTTTATGTACTTCCATTTTGTTCTAATATTTCATACTTGTATACTTATATATTTTAATACAATTACACATCGAATATTATTCATAATTCATACTATGATTTAATTTTTCAAATAAGATAATATTAGGTTAGTTGGAATAATTTCTATATTATATTCAATTAGACTGTGAATTTCCGAAATTATCAACGTCACAATTATTTTGAATTTTTCAGCGAATAGAAATCCGGAAAACATGTTTGTGAAAATCTAAATTTTAGCATACCGTCGGGAATGCAGTTAGTCGTGAAATGCATTCATGAAGGCACAACAGTACAACTTCTATATCCCCGAATTGGTTTCATAAGTATAACACCAACTAATGGACAAAAATGTACTTGTTAAAGCAATAATAAACCCAAATTCTTGTTTCATATTCTTGATTACACAATCTGCATTGAAGTTTTGAGGTTGTGTTTAGTAGAAGGATTCGTATTATATTGCAAGGGAACTGCAAACGGCTTGCTAATGAACGGTCCTTTTAGTATGGTCTGAAGTCGCAACTGTTTCACGTTGGGTGAACGCCTATAAAGGACGACCGACATAAAATCAATGTACAGTTGTTAAATCCTAAAGCGTGGTGTCAGCTGCCATTGAAATGTCTTCAGGAACCACCGATCAGGTTATCGGGTCGACTGATGTACTAAACAAGATGTACATTGTAATTCTAATTGTCGGTGAAGAATATAAAGACAGTTTCTCCGAAATTAAATAATTTGCAGCATTAATTAATTCCAATTTAAAATAAATGTGTCTACTATTAATTGAACCATTATGTACATACGAACGAACAAAGTCTATAGCTGTCTATATTTGGGTGCTTCAAATAAAATAAGCCGGATTCTATAATAGCATATCGGTAAAGCATAGTTTAGATATTATGACAGGAAAATGTTTTGCTTATTCGAGCTAATTTACAACTGAACCGATAGAAACCATTTGCTACCTTAAGAAAACAGTCTAATATTAAGTTTGCATTATATTATGTTGCACAAAAACGAAGGAGAACTAATTGTATACTCCCAAAACAATTGCAAACAATGTGTGACCTTTATTGAAACAAGGATAGCTCACTTTGCATCTTAACATTCCCGGGATTCCATTCCTAGTGAGTGATTTGATTTCCGTAGTGATCCAGGACTGATCGCCGGCTTTGAAGTTGAGCAAATTGGGCATAATTCGACCCCAAACCAGCATCAAGTTGTGGTCGTTGACACTTGTATCTATCTCATTGAGGTAGAGTTCCGGATGGGGAATGTCCTCAAGGCAGAAGGGTTAAGGCAATTACCATAGAAACAAAGAACTACCTAATCAGAGGTTACCTTGCACATTATAGATGCAAATTAAATTAATAATAATTAAAGGATAACCTTTTAATCTACCTTCATTATTATCTATCAGATGTTTATCACAGAAAGTTATTAAAAGGGGTCAAATCAATAATTTTAACAAGCTGCACAAATTTTAGTATCAATTCTGAAAGATAACGTCATTTAATCAAAACAAATTGTGGCAGGGAATAGTTGCAATGTCCCCCACATTAGATAGCTAGATTGTGAAACCTGTTCTTTCTGTGCTAGCCCGTAACAGCTTGGTTAAGTACGAAATAAAATTACTTATATCGAAGAAACAACTGCATTGTGAACAGTCAATTACTGCTTGTTTTTAGCCTTCACATTTGATATAGTTATGTCGTATTAACAAAGTTTGTAAGCTCCTTGGAAAGTCGATAACTATTGCAAAATATTAGATGTACAATGCACAAACAGAAAAATGTTAACGAGATTAAATAAACTCTGTGGTTAGTAGAATATTTACTATATTGACCAATTATTAAAAATTAAAAATTTTGAAACGTTAAATCAAAAAGTTCAAAATTTGATCATTATTTTATTAGTTGAGTTGAAACCAACTCTTTATTAGCTTACCTCAAGACTAATCATACTGGCGAGGGGGTGAGCGGCTTTTGCTTTTGTGCGGAACCCGTAGGAGTCTGTCAACTCTTCTTTGGTGAAGCGTTCTAAACCAGCGCTCTCCGAAGTATGGGACTGTTCATTTTGAGTAGTCATGTTTACAAGGGACAGCTGTCCGATACGACGCTGATACTCTTGTGTTTGATTGAAAGAAGCATCAGCCATCGACTGTAAAATACAATGTGTATATGTGGCATACTACTAACATTGGACTAAAGTAGTATGTAAATAATATAATTATAATATGAATATGAATAAAACAATTTGAAATCGAAATGGAATTAACAGTTAATTTATATTATTACGCTAAATTAATAATTTGAACCACTGATCCAATAAAATTTGTATAAGTTGTTAGTATACAAATGTTCACAGAATATTTGAGAAAGAAAGGCAGAGAAGAATATTCTCGACTGAGGATATAAATAAAATTAACCCACCCTCAAGTAACGAATGAGACGTTTTTCTTGGAATTCCGAGGCCTCATAAAGCGCTCTGATCTTTACCAACTCGTCCCTGAGACGGTAATTTTCACTCTCTTGTTTCACTGTGGCCAACTGCGACTCACAGGTTTCGGCCCGATGAACAGCCGCCACGAGGTGTTCGTCCTTGGATGCAATAGTTGTCATCAGCATGTCCACCTACATGTTAGTGTTAAACAATTTGACGTAAGGCCTTCAACACGTACACCAAATTTTGCAACAATTCTCGATAAATACAAAAGATAACGCGACAAGTAGTATGTAATTGACCAACATTTTCAGAGAGGTTTTCTCTCTCTATGAGACATTTCTCCAAATGGCTTTTCGTTCGTTCTAATTCCGTGGTATCAACTGTTGAGTCTGATGGTGACACGTCCACCCCGGATAGAAGAGTGTAACGAGTAGCCAAGTTCCTAAGTGAAGAAATCTGTATTTCCTGGGCCTAAAAGACAAACAAAACATTTTGGTTATGTAAAATATGTTCAAATAAAAGGTTTGATAAAGGTTTATAGTCTGGAATTTTACTTAAATGGTGTCTTTATACAATTGTATAGTTGTATTATGGACCTCTATGGTACACTGCGCCATTTAAGTATTTAATTATCACCAGGACTGAATTTAAGGAGGTAAAACAAATTGTATTCTGTGCCATAGATTAGAGACCATTCATATGATCAAAAATAAAATCCTAAAATTGGTCCTTCTCACTAAACTTAATAAGCATAAAACGATTAAGAAGTCAAATTACGTAGATAATTACATATTACACTGCCGCAGCCTACGGAGCGAGTGATTTGTACTAAACAGTACTGTTCCATTGAAACAAATGAAATATTCTGCTAACAGATCATAAGTAAGATGTGATGGCTGGCCTACGTAAACAACATTCATTAGTTGATTATAAAAGCAATAATTCACCTGAATTGTAAGTTCAAGATCAAAACACTTTGTCCTGAGTGCATCACAGTTTGGGCATCCTTCAGATGTATGTTTCTTGCGGAATATACCTCCCATAACACCGCGGTTACTAGAACTCCTCAGTCTGCTGGAGTTAGGACCTGCGGTTATCGTAGAATAAGTGAAGATTAATATTAAGCAAAACTCTTGCATAAATGCAATACACATACAATAAGAAAAATACAGTTCTTGGTTTCCGCGTGTCAATACAATTGTTCGTATAAATTGATTATATTCAATGAATCGCTTACAGTCAGCCCATAATAATATTCTCACAGATAAACACGTCATAAGTGATAATTTATTGTGACGATTAGATCATTGATTAGATCGATAAATAGATTGATTCCATTAGCTATGCAAATGTTTGCACATATAATTATATCACTAATAGTGAGTAATAGGTAAAGCCAGACCGAGGAATATTTATTTCTATTCGAATAAAGCTAGGTTATGTAAACCAGATAAGTCTTATTCATAAAATTTGACACACTTACAGAATACTCTGCGGAATAATATAATATTAGTCATTTTATATGAGCAGGAACATTCACTATATTATTATGTCCGTGATAAAATATGATGTATTACTAAGTTGAATAATCAATTACAAATCGAATGTATTAGAAAGTATAACTGGTGGGTTAGTTCACATTGTGTCACATATTAGATAGTTAATTTAGAGCACAAAACTAAAGTCAAGAACGCAAATAACAAGACACTTTGTATACCTTGAATGTACAACACCTTTGAAATACTTGAATTTTACTAAAAAATTAACTCAGTATTTATACTTATTAACAATAATGAATTATCTAAAAAGATGTGATAGATGTAAGCACCCGAATCCTACCTGTATCCACTGAATTGGAAACTTCGCACTGAATAACATCTTCATCATGATCACACGACGGGTCTCTTTTCTTCTTGGTCTGAGGGTCGGTCGTGGACAAGCTGGTGAATGGATTGAACCGGGTGGAAACCCTCTCGCTAGCCACCGCTGGTTTCATCGAGTGGGGTTCACGATCGATAAACCACGACTCAGAGGGTGGCACATAGGTCTAAATGTTGCAGTTATCATTCTTAAAATTAGATAAACTAGACGAGAATCCGCTTCTCAACATTCATAATTGAAAAAGACTTGCAACACTAAGAAATAACAATAAGGAGATAAATTAGATGGCAGACTTTATCTTAACAAATTGATAAATAGACAAAGTCAAACCTGTTTCCAAGACAGACACCTAACTGTATATCTACCGAAAAATAGTGGATTTATTTGGTCTTGAGTCACATTCAGATTTAATAATAGCAATAAATTAATTTGAATAAGTTGAACTATATTATAAAACCTACTGGAACTGCTAATTAAAGCTGTAAAATTCTGTTTAATTTGTTTTGTAATAACAAAAAGTATGATAGATATTTATAGTATAAATCTATAAACCAGCTTTTAATTGTTGATAAGTTGTGTAACGATTTTTAAATTCAATAAAATTGTACAAATAATTCATATTTAATCTTGTACTTTATACTATGAAATGTATAAATTAATTAGACAAGAGAGATTATAATGAACACTAGAAAGCTAAAAAACAAAATTTGCATGACCGCAGCAACCAAAACAAAAATGTCGAAAAACTCGCGGAGCACAGTGTCGAAACATTCCAGCACAGCGTCAAAAACATTCAAATATGCGCTAAAATCTGAACGAGCACATGCAAGATAAATAAAATAAATATAGACTTTAATTACATTCCAAATATGTATATATAAATACACCAAGTTTTAAAATTGTAAATATTATGTAGTGCATATAAATTTTAATATAATCAAAACCGGAAATCGTGTCAAACTAAAGCCGAAAAATGCGGTCGTGCAAGTTACCAAGAAATATGTTATTATTGGTTGATAAATATGCTTGCAATTCATCACAAAAGTTTATATAACAACCTACAATGACCAAAGTCTAAATTTACACTTGCCTCATGCATAAACTTACACATTCACTTTCTTCTAAATCTATGCTACTACCTGTGGGAGGCATTCCCCCTTTCTATAAGTGTTTCAAAACGAATCAGAATATAAAGAAAGTGCTTCAACATAACCTTTAAAAATGGTGTCATTATCTTGTAAAAAATATCAGTGCGTTTGCATTAGCTTTATTAGGTTACATTGAAAGGTTATGTAATAACATGTGTACAAAACAAACCAAAACACTTACGGCATTAGTTTCGTCAACTAATATAGAGCTGCGGCCACTCGATGATCCAGATTTTGGTCTTTTCTACGATAAAGTGTCAACATATCGAATCACACCTAATTGGTATAATATTCAATAAGCATCAAACATAATTGGAATGCTGGGTAGACACTCTTATAACCCATTTCTTCTCGACCATACAAGATGTAATACAAAACTGAGATCCAGCGAATGGACACATAAAAACTGGTTGTGATTAGTACCTAATTGAACTTAACTTCACAACAATTGAATAATGTTTATTGTGATACTAAATCTGACACTTC
The DNA here is from genome assembly GCA_034780395.1 of Vannuccia rotundouncinata. Taxonomy (NCBI): domain Eukaryota; kingdom Metazoa; phylum Platyhelminthes; order Proseriata; family Coelogynoporidae; genus Vannuccia; species Vannuccia rotundouncinata. Next base: position 1,680 of record JAUZNC010040147.1, on the reverse strand, counting down.
AAACCAAATATGGCAGCCATTCGACTGCTGCCGACGAAATACAAGGCCATATTGTTCGAATTGCAATGAATAATGTTAACTGAATGACATTAACTCACAACAGACATCTTTCGGAACATGTTCTTAGCCTCCACAGTGAGATTTTTGAAGGAGAACTCGGCAAGTCCCGGCGTACGGGAGTACCGCGTTCGATCGCCCAACTGTGCGTCCTTCCACTTCACCTGGTGCTCGGCGTTCTCCGGATCCTCTTCGCTAAACCCGAGGCTGGCTCTACTGACGAGAGGGGAAGAAGAGGGCCCCACGTCCTCACAGGGCAGGCTGAGAGCTGTGAAGCAGGACTGGGTCAACTGCTCGGTTCTTCTGATTCGGGCAATTCGGGCTTCATGACGCCTGCGCTGAAGGGCCTGCCTCCAGAAGATCACCGTGGTCTCATCTTCGTGCAGGAGCCTGTCAAACAACCGAACCCCTTGTCAGTAATTATACAACGCCGAAAGAGTTTAAAACAGATTTTAGTTAATCAATTCTTTTTACTAAATGTCATTAATTATTAAAACATAACATTAGCAAGTTAAACAAATTAAGTTGAATCACTTAAAAACATTGTTCAAAGAGAAAGGAATTGCTTTTATCACCGATAATTTTTCGCTGAGCATATAATGTCGAACCAATACAGTCCATTAGCTGAATCAACAGAGGAGCCACCGCTGGTAAAGGCCGCTCGACCAATGTTGATTGCTCCCAGTCTATTGGAATCTTCGGGAGAGCGGTGATACACAAGGAGTTCCTCGTCGTCCACATAAACGAACCAACGAATTTTCGGCCGGCCCAATAGTGCGCCTTTGTAGAGCCAGCCACACAACTGTTCTTCGTCATTAACACTGAATATACTCTCTTGACTTCCGACTCCGCAATGATCTGGTTCCGCTTTGTCGAGATTTTCTGTTGACATTATGGCTGTTTAGAAGGGATGAATAGTTATTGACCCATCAAAAGATTGAAATTAGTCTATTTTTACATTTTTCAAAATATAGAATTTGAAGCAATTTTTGTGAACACTAAGCTGAAATGTTTCTCAAGGGATTTTAAACAAAAATTATTCACATGAATAGTAAAATAATTATCACTACAAACTTTTGTAAATAATAGTGTACATAGTAAATGACTACAATTAATAATTAGATTAATATGTTCAATTTTAGAATACGATGGGTGGAGGAAAGGTGTTGATAATTCGGTAAATATGGGTGAATGAATTCACCTTTGAACCCTAATATTAATTCAGCCTAGCAAAACGATCAATAAACAAACTAATTAGGTAATATATACAATATTTGTTCAGTATATCAAAAAATATAAATGTCTCGCAAATGTATATTTAATATAAATAAATTCATAAAATTAGACAATTGTAAAGTTAAAGAATATACAAAAAATATATTAAACGTTATAAGTAAATAAGTAGTCATTTATAATATTAATTTTAAATTAGAAAAAATACAGCATCAAAATGTGATTGTGTACAATGTTGTATTCTTATGACAGATAATAAATCATATATTTACAAAAAGACTAAATTTAATTCAATAAAATGCAAAAAAGGAACACAATATGTAAATCCGAAACAGTGACAATGCGACGTTATGATAACTTATTGACGTTTGAGTGACTAGGGTTCAAATA
>JAUZNC010040136.1:0-17847 GCA_034780395.1 Vannuccia rotundouncinata | reverse complement strand
AGAAAAATTTGTTATAGAGAAAAAATAATAAACTTTTATTTTTTTTCTAATTTTTGTTCATATTGAAGACTTAGCCAAATATTGTAATTTCAAAAATATTATAAAATACAGATCGAGCTGTACATTTTTATCTTTGAGATTATTTTTAGAGGAAAGAGCTACAGTGAAGGCAAAGCAGTCAGAAAAGATCTTTTTGGTTATATTTTTTTTGCATGATGAAATTCCGTTTCACAGGCAAAAGGGGTGTAATTTGTGACAGTCATGTTTATATTTCGGTAGGATATAATTATACAACGACTATGCTTTGATGTGAATAAAACACAAAAACTTTTCCTGATGTAGGTATATTTACAAGTTTTATCAAGATTAGAATCAACTCTATAAAATTTAATAAGTGGAATATTGTATTGTATTGTACTGTAATATTTAATACTGTAATAAGTGGACCGGCCATAACATCCAAACAAAATGAAGACTATATCAAACTCTATACTTTCACTAAATGGACTATCACAAATCATTGATCGAAATTTTAATAAAATAAACATAACCAAATTAAATTAAATAATTTTATTTTATATAATTATTATGTTATAAATATGTATAATTTATATTTATAGTTCATTTAAATTGAAAAATGACATATTAACAACATACCTCCAACAGAAGCTGCATTGACAATGGCCACAACAGCGGATCCTACAAAGCTTCCAAGTCCCGTCATGATGAGGAAAATACCGACAACTACACTTCGAAGTTCAATGGGAGATTCGGAAAATCCAAATTCCAGACTTGTGATACTTGTGAGCACTTCACCCATACCGACCAGAAGAAATTGAGGAACCTAATAAAAAATCATAATTATAATCACATATTTTTACATAAATATTGATTGTAATTTATATATAAGAAAAAATTATTGAACTAAATATTTGTTTTCTAAATAATAATGAATCTAAATTTTATATTTCTAAGATGTTTAACAAATTCAAGCAGTAAAACAAAATATAACAAATTAAAATGAAAATAAAAAAAGTTTTCGCCAGATAGTTCGACCGACATATAGAAGCTTATCGTGTACCGTTCACTCATTTCTCTTACATGAATTTCTTTTTATATATAGTGATCGAGTTATGAAAACTATCTTATTAATCTTTTTTATCTTTAAAACATTCGTTAGTTTAAAATATGTCTTCTTAGCGAGAACAGTGTACACCGAGGCTGTATCGACTACTGGAACAATCTACCAGCCTCTTGCAGGTATAAAAATAATTTTCCAAAATTTAAAATATTATTAAAAACTGATTTGTTCTAGTTTAGTTTTTTTGCATTTTCTTTTTTCTTTTCTTTATTGATGTTGTCTCACTTAAGATATCTTTCTGTTATCTTTTTTTCTGGTATTGTTTGCTCTTGATTATTGTTCATCTATTGTATTCATCCTTTGTTGTCTAGCTTGCGTTTTTATTATTACTTTTGTTCTTTCTGTTTTCAATCAGAATAGTGGTTGAATATAAATAAAAAAATGAAACTGTGAGATATTATTCATTCAGAGTATTTTTACTGCAATAAGTTATTATGTTAATTTGACGTCTAAAATTGAAATCCGAATGTCTAATTATTCCAATAACTTATATAAGTTCAATTCAAAATACCTTTTTTTAATTTTTTTTAACTTTGTGAGCATGTTGGTTCTGGTTTGCAATACCAGTGAAATACATCAGCCTGTTTAACTTTTTTTTTAATGAACCCGGATATTTAAACTATGGATGGTATATTTTACCTGATAAAAAACAGTCATAGTAGATGCCGTAAAATTTTTGTCAGCGACTTCTTGAATGAATCCTCCCGTTTTATTAATGTCGGTCTTCCTTCCCATTTCAAGAACTCCGGCTACAACAACTGATCCAGCTGCGAACACCATTCCGATACCTTCAAAGTGTGAGTTATTATTGAAATTTGTAATTATAGTAAAGTTCACTTCCCTAGATTCAACATAAAGTCTATAGACATTTAGAATACAGTTTATATAATTAATCAACACTATTTTTTTCGTATACTATAATTTAATACAAAATACTTTCATTTTACAAAAGTTTTGAGTGCAATATCAATTATTTTGTGGTTCTAATTTCAAATTTAAATTTACAGAACAAAACGAATGAATATTATAGTCCGGCAGTGAAACCTTGATTTCCCCTAACCTTGTTTTAGAGTATATAGTTTCTTATCGTTGATTTATGATATATGGGTATAGTACTTCTCAAAACTGCATGATAGCCCTCTGTCAACATTGAGCATTTTTCACAAAACGGGTTTAATGGCCGCCATAACCAAAAATACAAGATTTCATCATATCTCAATAACCATTTGTACTACATTAATAATTTAGGTGTCTACCCCTACATTTAGTGGATCTAACTATGCAATAAACGCATTCAATACACAAAAAATATTTGTCTATTGAGATTTACAAAAAAAAGAGATAAATATGTAAATTTGACTGGGAACATTTATATTACATGATTAATGAAATTCTGTCATTTGGTCAAACCCAGAACAGTTTGATGATGCGGTTCTGAGGCTAGGTGGGATGCATTAATGAGATTTTTAGATGCAATCGGGACACTGACGGCTGGTACGGTAGTGGCTTGTCAGAAGTGTTGTCATCTGTATTTGGCGGAGTTCTCAAAATGCTGACAAGAAATTCCCACAGAATGAGAGCTTTGAGAATGTTAGCAGAAGAACTTCTCCGGGAGTTCGTAAAATCATGCCGTGATGTGTCTGATTTTGATAACAAATTGGAGTCATTGTTGTCAAGTGGTCGGACATGTAAACTATGGATAGACGTATTCCTCCGTGGTATCTTTATAAGGATGTTGTTTGTCAGAGCTGAAAGAGGGGCAGAATAAGGACTTCATTTGGAAGCTGTAAAACTGATGATTCCGCATTTCTTGTTCCAGTTTAGAAGTATTGAACGCGTATAACATTGCATCAAAAACAACAAAAATAGAGGATTTTCATCCAGTGTTATTTCCACACCATACATCCGATTTGTCTGAAATTTGTACTGTAAGTTTAAAACATAATCCCTTTTGTATTGATATATATTTATTTATACATTTCAATTTTTCTTCCTTTATCAGTTTTTCACTAAAGTTCGGGTTTGTCTTTTATTCTATTAATTTTTTTTACCTATCAAGTTTGTTTCATTCGTTTTTATGTATTTGGTTTGTATCAATATTTTTAAAATTTATTTTCTGACTGACCAGATTATAATTGACTGACATAAGACATTTCATACATAAGTATATAAACAGTATTTTTTGTGTTATATTACATTGATTGATTAATAATTAATAATCATGACATTATTTATATTGTTACTTTTTATTTAAATATAGTTGCTTATTTTTTATCTATAATAAATATAGTAAATATTAATAATTTCGAATTTTTCTGATCAAAAATAAAATAATTTGATACTAGTATTTTTATGTATTTGGTATTTGGTATTTATGTATTATATTTATGTATCAATATTTTAAGAAATTTTTGATGTAACACATTTTATACAGAACTTTATAAACAATAGTATATATTACATAATTTAATACTTATCGTGTTATGATGTATCACATCGATTGATTGATACCTACATACAATATTCATGTTAATAGAGTTATTTTTTGGCACAAAAAAATATTTTTACTCACTAATATTTTATTATGTATTTTCCGAGTTTAAATCAAAATATATATGAATATTTAAATTTTATACTTTCGAATTTTATTTCGAAAAGCTATTTTAAAAAAAATGAAATTGGTCACAGATTATAATAGAGTAATATAATAAATTAATACAAAGTTTATAATGGCATAATTAATAAGCGTTCGCTTTTTTCTTTAATAACGATCTATATGGATAATTTCCTTTTAGCCGTACGGGTTCTAATACTTTTAAAGCTTGAAAATTATAGATAATAAAAAAGTGAATCCAATTCTATGTCTTATATTGAATATGGAATTTATGGCTACTTCTATTACGTAATAGCTAACTATAAGAATAGAAAACTGTAAATAGGCCATGATGCCGTAAATATCGAGTTTGACCGCCTGTGAAAATAATGTTATGAGTTCTAAATTTATGATCTACAAAAATAGGAGCACCGGTGACAGAACCAATAAGTTACAAATTCCTCATAGATATCAAAGAGTAATTATGTTTTACACTTACAGTACGAATTTCAGACAAATCGGATGTATGGTGTGGAAATGACACTGAATGAACATTTGATCCTCTCTTTTTGTTGTTTTTGTTACAATGTTAAACGCGTAGTATTGAAGCTTTTTTTGTTTTGATTTTCCTTTTGTGTTTGTGAATCAACAAAAGAAGCTTTTGCCTTATTGTATTCATGATTGACAATCTTTTAGAAACATTTTTTAATTTACTATTAATTAGCTTTTATTAGAGTCCGACCACTAATTGTCTGATCGCTTCCACAAATTCCAGAACAGTTATAAGTCTGTCTATTATTTATTGATGAACTAAAAATACCAAACAATGAATATATACTTTCTTACGTCCTTTTCAGGGGCGTAGGAAGCGGGGGGCTGCTGATAGGGCATCAGTGTGTATCACAGAAAAAGGAACTTTATATATATACTCTATATAGTGTATATTTCGCTACAAATATATAATTGTTGATAAAATTGTCTATTTAACAGAGAATGAGAATATAAATTCCAATAAATAGCAAACGTATATTAATATAAAGCACTTTTTTATCATAGAAAGATATTTCCAGTTACCACAGCCATAGCTCATGAACATTTTCTTTGTTCAGGTGAATTAAGACCTATTTACGAAGCACAATTTCTCAGCAACGTTTGAATCACTGCATGATCTTGCCTGAACTTTGTTCAAATTCAAATAACTAAAGACTTTGTTAATCCCACACTAACATGGAGTTCCGCTTGTATGCCATGTAAAAATTATTTGGTCCTATTCAGCCGCATATTCTGCATAAACCCTTGCATTTCTTCTCTATACCCCTACACACTTCCTCTCATCTCTTTTCCTGAGATGCGTTCTCATGCATTCTAAACCACAAACTCAAAAAATTTTCCTCGCGAACTCGGATTTTTAGCCCCCCCCCCCAATATAAAATATCCTCCTACGCCACTGCTTTTGATTTTAGTTTTTTTGTAAGTAACGTAAAACTATTTATTAAACTTTCAAACTAAGAACAGTTGTATTTTTTGTTTTAAAAGGGGAAAGTAAAACAAAATTTTAAGGAAATTTTAATGTAAATGTTTGGGATTGATGTTTTATAAAAAAAATGTTGTATCAATGTCCTCCGTTACAATATATAAAAGAAGAATTATGGATATACACGCAATCATGACTTTGTTAAATCTTGTTAATAAAAAGTTTTCTTACATGTTATTTTTCTATCAATCTTATTGCGATAATTTCGAGATTAAGATGAAAATTAAATGATATGCAATAACAAGATTTAAAGAAATGTTTGTGTTGAATGTGATTTCTTACAAAATATACAAAAGTTGATAAAATGGGCAAAACCTATATTTGCATAGAATAGGTGAGAATTTGCAGGTATATACTAGCAGTGATACAATTGATAATTTAAGAATATTGAGTATACGGCAATCTTTTAATTTTTGAGAAATTAATTGGTTTCTAATATTTTAAGTAATAAATTTCATAATTTTAGATTTTATTGTCGAACGAATTCGTATTTTCCTTTTTTTGGGTTAATCAAATGTTTAAAAGTATGTTTATTGCCTTTATATTTTTCACTAACATATAAAGATTGAAACAGTAATATTCACTCATTAATAAGTTTTTTTATATCCTGTTTATTTCTTTTAATCAGGATGAACCAAAATCTAAAAAATTATATATTAAACATAAAAGTTCATTAGAATTTATTTTAAAAAGTAAATATTGTTTCGATGTTAGCATAAAATACCTTTTTTTTTAAAATGTACATTTTAAAGATAAAAATAAATAAAATCGTAAAATATAGTTTGTTAAATGTTTATTATTATTTTAACGGAAATAAATCGATTTCAGAATTTCTATATATTCTGTTCGGAGGCTTACAATAGTTTCGATCGATACATTCGATAACACTGAATCTAATCTGCAACTGTATAAATCTATCGTCTACCAAATCGAAGTTCCTGGTTTTCAGTTGGATTAATAAAACAAAATTTTGCGACAACTACAAACATAGGAAATAAAACAATTCATATTATAACCTTCTAACTTGATTTGATTATCAAATTCAAAATTATAGTTTTAAGATATTTAAATAATTTAGTTAGAAAGAATTTTTTCTTTTCTTAAGACAAAATTATACTTTCAAATAACCTCACCCATCCTCTGTAGTCTGGTAGGAACTTTGCCGCAGGTTCTCTTTGTGAAATAAAACAATGCGTCCATCAAAGGGGCCCCAATAAGAATGATCAACGTGTTAAATAAACCCAGAGATACTACCGGAATTTGACCTCCGTTGAATTCCAGGTTCATGCGTTCCCCTTGAAGGACAAAGGTGCTGTTGACCTATTTAATTATTTAAAAAAGTATAACATTTTATTTTAATCTATATTTCAAATATTGTAAGCTACAAAATTTTAAAAAATTGAATTTGATTGTAAATGAGCAAAAATGAGCAAAATAATCAATTTACGCTCTCAATATAGTTCAATATAATTTTTATTTTTTAATCAATATCAAATACTTGATCGGTAAAAATTATCCTCCAGTTTTTTTGCGGAGGATAAAATAAGCGTGTAGTCATAGAAGACTGAGAAGAAAGCTGTCCAAAGTGTTGTACTGAGTGGGTTTTTTCTCTGATAAAGTTCATAAACTTTAATACTTACGTGTTGTTAAGTTGGGTGAGATGTTCCATTATCAAACGCAATTATCCCTTTTTATCTTAGAATTAATAAGCATAAGTTAAAATACTTTAAATTCTATCCTAAAATTCTTATAATAGTTCCAGCATATAATATTTATCTTACAAATGTTTCTTATATATAAGTAAGTGAAATATAGAGGCGTCGCCAAAATTTTTTAAAGGGGAGTCGATTTCTTGTTTTTTATCCAAAAAATACTATTTTAGAATTTTATAAAAGTTTTGAAAATTAATTTAGTACAGGTATAATTATAGTTTTAGATAATAAGGTAATACAATTGTAGTATTTTGGTACCTTATAAATATTCGATCGTTAAAGTTATTTTAAAACTTATATTTGACTACATTTTCAGATTTTCCGTCACTTTGAAAGATGGTCGTTTGCAACCCCGATCCCCACCCCCCTCCCTTTGGAAACGTCCGAAAATAATCTTTGACAAGGCCACTTATTGTCTAAAAATGATTTTATCATCTAAATATCAATAGTAATTTGAATATTCTTACATTTATACATTGATTTCGCCGCTGTGTCGCAGTCAAAAATTTCAAATATTTCGGCCGCTAAAAGTGTTTTCATCAGATAAAAATGGAAACCATATTATGCCTCTATATAGTCCTTTCTATTGGCAAATCAACATATTTGGAATCATTGGTACCATTTTGAGCAACAAAAGTTATTATACATTTTCTGAAAGCGCATGATCCAAGGATCATTTAGATGCATAATAACCTTCTGTACAGAGTAGCTGTTAGTTATATTTGTTATAAAAATGCGAATGTTGCAAAAATATGAATGCCGTTATAAGAGATACTTTTATGAAATATACTATATAACATGTAAATTCTAAGCAAGAAAAACTTTAAATCACAAATAACGGCTTTGTGATGCAATCTGGATGCATATATGAATATATTACCAATAGATAGTGTAGGTTAGATATTTTAGTTGATAATAAACGTGTATCAGAATATATCAGAATTATCAGAAGTTAGTAAGTAAGTTAATAAACGTGTTGTCCATTGTGCTCCGTCAATTGAAGGTGTGTATTAAAATAAACATACAACGTTCATATAAAGGCAATAACATAGTTAGTACAATTAATTAAACGAAACAAATAAAATAAATAAATACCACTACCAATATAAGTCACCACAATAGAAACATGCATATAAAGTATCCAAAAAGATAGTTATTTTAATTTTAAATGTTCATATATGACGTCATAGACATTTTTCTCAAAAATGAATGCGTCAAAAAATAATGCTTTTAGTGAATAATTCAAAAAGGAAGCGTCTGAGACCCTATAAAAGTATTACCAACAGATAGCAAAATGACCATAATCTATCAGATAGGGTAGGTAAAACCCTAATTCGCCCACTCGAATCTGCAACACTCGAATATATTTTTACTTTTTTATCACACTTATCATATTAGTTTCTTATCACAAGGTTGCTTTCTGGTTTCTTTTATGTTAACAATTCCACAAATAGGCTCCGAGATTCAACACGAGAGTGATCGCATATCGTACATATCAAATGTATGAAAATTACGGTTTTTCACCTTTCTCAGTGAGTTATCATACATTTATGAAATCCTTTGTCCAAAACCTTTAAAATGATGTATAATAACCTTGGTTGTTGTAACTAGTACCACCGACCACCGACCCCCACCGACCCCTATATTTTAATATTCACATATTATATTCAATGTATGGCTTAATTAAATATTTTATTATTTTAAAAATGTAATAAAAATTTGCTAATAAAAATATCATGAACAAGGTTAGAAAGTTCAGACACCCCATGACCAAAGGTTGAATGTACTGTGCATATTGAAAAGTAAAATAATTGTCTATAGAATTACTCATTATAATGCTTTCTATCGATTCTCAAAAGAACAAAACAGACGAACATATTTCATCACTTAATCCAGTTCATCAGTTAGTCCAGGGTTGCGATTCTGAAGTATTTTATATTTTATTTGTCAAATTAATAAATGTTATAGAATGAAACTGGTATATGAGAGTCGAATACAAGTGTAGTTTTGAAGTGAGTTCTTAGCTTGAACTTTCCAATCTTGCTCGCTCCACCAATGAAATAACTGTTTTTGTTTTTGTGATAATTCAGTACCGTCAAAATGAATGGTTCCAATGGAAATCGCTATCAAATTTACTGAATTTCATACACCTACCTATATTCAAACATTTTTATATGACATAAAAATTATTAGTTTTACTATTGCCACATATAGAATTGAAGGTGATATCAAACCTATAAGTAACTTTTCCTATATAGTCCTGCATATAGATGAGGTCTACGTAACACATGAAAAAACTATGTGTTCAGAATTTTGTCCTATTGGCAATATTTCCACAAACCATCACGTGAGAATTCTTCTAATCCCGACAAAAACTTGCGAGAATAAAATATTCATGAAAGCAAAACTTGATTTGTGTACAAATAAAAACGCCTTAAGAAACGTTCTAAATTGTACTGACTGGTCTGCTTTTCAAAATGAAGATCTTGATCAAATGACCGATGCTTGCGATAGCTACATTCAATATTTAATACAATCTAACTCTAACTTGAAAAAATCATCTTTTATTAATATTTTTCATCAGAAATCAAATACAAAAAAATTAGGAAGCATATTAGAAATATTAGACAAGACTGGCTCCAAAATATGAGTTCAAGTGAAATCTTAGAAATGTCTAGACATATCTTCGAAACATTAGCTTTTGAAGATGACCATAAATAATACTTGCCTACCCAATATAAAAACAAAACCATTGGTGCGAACATTTTGAGTCATCAAGACAACCCATTTATAAATAATGAAACTTGTGACACCGACCGAATAAAAAAAGAGTTGATTGAAAGAAGCAAATAGAAATATATGTTACAATATGCGAATAATTTTATACCACAAGTTTTAATGATGTAATTTAACCATAAGGAAAAATAAAACCATAAAATTTTAACCATAAGTGTAAAGGAAAATACGAGCAAATTATATGAGTTCGACCTCAAAGATCGTATTCAAATTATCATATCTCGAAAGTCTAAATTAATTGAGCCGATGAAAGACATCTAAAAGTATTTAACAGAAAAGTTTCAAGCATCAAAAAATAATGATAAACAAATATAAAGGAAACATTAATTTAGGAAGTTTCAGTAAAATATATACATCGAAAATCATACCTGCAAACTAATAAACCAATATATAATGAGGCAACATGCCACGGGGATAATTCTTCCAATTTTCCTGACATCATCGACCTGCTGATCAGTGAAATCGCCACCATTGCTGAGCCGAGCGTAGTCCATTGTGGACTGAAATCGGAAGACACTCTTACTCCTCTTACGAACTGCTGCTATCAAGATTCGAAAGACGTCCGTGAAAGCGCTGCCTAAAATAATTATAATACAAATTTAATACCTTCAAAACTTTTTATCTTATATATAATTCAAATTAATACACAGAAGAATTACACAATTGTAAGAAATCATTTAAAGTTTGAATAAGTAATTATTAATTGTGTTTTAACAATGAGTTGACATATTAATATATTTTGTAATTAGTTAACATAACGTTACATTAGAAAAAATCGAATATTGATGATAATCTTTAGAATTCTCATAATTCTATTTGGGTAAATTATAGGTAGGTAGAAACAGGTTTTTTTGTCAAAAAACTTAATTTGTTATGAAATATAATATCATTAGTACATTAAAACATTAATAGTTGTATAAAAAACACTTCATAATAGTTTGCGGTTAATCTATATCTAATATATTCACTATAAATACTTTGTTCAAGAAGTTTATATTGGGCATTGTAAAGATTGTTAATTAATCTGTATTATAGAGCACGTAGCTTTAAATTACTTTTACTTATTAATTTAAATAGTCTTATTTAGAAAAACAGGTAAACATTTGAATTAAAAATATTTTTTCTATTATAATTTCTGAAGAATAATTTATGGATTTTATTTTAAATACTTTATTTTCAAAACTTAATTAACTGGTATATATATTGATGAAATAAATAAATATGCACGACCAATTCGATTACAAATTATTTCTTTTGAGAATAACATTTAAGTTTCATCTCCAAACTTTATTATTTAACCTTAAAATTGTGTTTTTATTATTGTCAACTAAATTATTATATTATATAATTTAAAAAGCTTTATCAAAAGGGCGGCTTTCATATGATCAATACAAAATAATTATTAAGTTTATATATTTATCATTAACAGTAAATGTAATATATCAATACAGTTGCAATGTTTAATTTTGCCGTTTCCTATTTAACTATAAAAAGGGCTAAATAGTTACCAACGGAATTAAAAATTATGTACATGTGCGTTGAATTTAATTATACATATTCAATAGCTATATTTTTCAGAATATTAAAATACAATCTGGATTATATACTGAAATTATACATAAAAAATTAAGTTGAATTCTTTGTTAAACATTATTAGAAATTGATATTTGTTTTCGTATCAAATTTTAAAAAGTTTTTTAAACGTGTTTTAGATTAAAATTCCATCTTTAAATAAGATTATTATTTTAAAACCGTTTATTTAGAAAGAAAATTCAAAAATATTTCTAAATTGATATTTTGTCACACAGTCTACATTAACAAAAAACCAAACGATACTTTTTAGTGCTCACATTTCCCGAAGGAGTATATATATATTTTGCATTTCACATCAAAAATTGTTACAAACATATTTTTCTCGGAAGATTTAACGTTCTCTTACTTTCATAATTGTATTTAAAACAAATCAACGTAAACCGAATATGTGAATACTTTGACAGTAATAATTCTATAATTATGAAATTATTATGTGTATTAGAAATTCTATTGTGGTTATAATTAATTAATTTTAAAAATGGAATTTTCCCCTTTATTATACTCTATAATCATCTTTTTAATATATTTTTTATTATACAATTGTGTATTAATTTGAAATATATCAATTTATAATTATAGTAATAAGTAGAAAGACCAAGAACGTATCAAAAACGGACTGATAATATGATGAGAGAAACTTTTCAAATTTATAGTAAAAATGTTTAATATCGCAAAAAAATGTTTTAAATGGTTTCATGTTTAAGAAAATTTATAAAGTTTTAAGGTAATAAAAAGTGACGAAGATTTACAGCTAGATATATTACCTGAAGGACTTTGATGAACATATTTATTTTTCGGTATAATCAGCATTATGATAGCCAACAAAAGGCTAATTGACGGAACCAGGTATCCATAGAAAAAGGAAATGTTTTGTTGCACGTAGGCAACGGCTGTTAAGGCGACGGCAGCGCCTAAGTTGACAAACCAATAAAACCTGTTGAGTAAAGTAAAATACAATCGTGTAACAACAAGGATATAACATTCTTCTGTGATGCATTAGACAAACATTTAAATTAAACTAATATTCATGAAGACGTATGTTTAAGACTTACCAGTTAAAAAAGCTTCGGACTGCACTCTCTCCCAAATTCTCAACTTGTTGAGCGCCGAATGGACTCACATTTGATTTGATTCCCCCCGTTCCAAGAGCCACAAATCCCAATCCGATGCAATAAAAAATTCGCTTTTGATCCTATAAGAGCGACAACAATATCAATTCGACGTTCTACTTGACTTTTTATCAATTTTATTCAAACAATTGAAATATTTAACAATAAGATTTAGACCGCTTTATTCTTTAAATAGGTAGATAATGTTACAATTTTAAAGAACTACCTACCAGATTCAACCCATAATTTATTGGGAAGTAGTTCTCATACGCCATAGAGCTTGCAGTTACACAGTATAATCCGAGAAAATAGACCAGTGCAGACCCCAAAATTGTATTGTAGCGTCCCAGAAATGTATCTGCAATCCAGCCTCCAAATAGTGGAATGAAGTAAACGATGCCTATAGAGTATGTGTAATAAAAAGTTACAAAAATCATCAGGTGAACTAAAATATAACTTGATTGCATAATTGTATAATTGCATATTTAATGTGCTTCCTAAATATGTAATTCAAATAATTGCAATATATTTAAAAAATACAGAACAATTTTATTTTAATTTATCGATTTATATTTCTTAATTTTGCTGTTCCTTTTAAAATTATTTTGATTTAAGATGTCCAAATAATTCCTCCTGAATAATCAAATTGCAATAACGTTTTCATACTAATTAGCAAATTTCTGAAATAATTTAATTGTAAAAATTTGAATTTATAATAAAGTTCATTTATGATATTAATTTTTCAATTTGATGTGAGATAAAACATCATATTATTCATGTATGACCTCAAAAAATCAGACGTCAAATTAAATAAATATAAGATATACAGGGTGTTTCATAAGTCACGCCCGATTTTTCAATCAATATATTTCTCTTGAAAATTGACACAGGATACTAGTTACTAATTTTAATCTTTGAATCTGCAAAAGAATAAATTAAAATTTTCTCTTGTCAATTTCCGCATAGCTATTAATTATAATTATAATTTAAATCTATAAATCTATATCGAAAGATTCCAATTATACCACGTTGTCCTAGGCCAAAACATTACACATTTATAACTCCAAAAATGTGTCTGGAGACTTCTAAATCAGAGAAAAATGAATCCCAATAACTCGTCTAGTGCAATGGCTTCATGATGGGGACCAAGAGGCGTGTACAATTTGCAGAAACAGTCCTGGCTAGAGCAGCTGAAGTCAAATTTTTGGCCTGGACTACAAAAAAAGATACGTTTACAAGATGGCACCTATACACAATACGTTCTAATTGTGTGCGACTGGTTAAATGTCAATTTTAATGAAAGTTGGATTGGGCGAAGAGGTCCAATGGAATTTCCCGCTAGATCTCGCTACTTGACGCCCCAGAAATTTTGCTGGGGGGTGTCAGAAAGAATCTAGTATATTTAAGAAATCCAAGAACCATTGACAATTTAAAAGATGTCATAGGAAACAGTTTTTTGGCTACTGATACTGAACTTTGTGAAAAAGTACATATGTGCAAGTGTTATTGGTAGACTTCAGCAGGTTTGGACATTTGGACATTTAGATTAAGTTTTCACTAATAACCGTTTGTTCATCAATGTGCAGATTTTGTAATTGTAATATTGTATTTGTTGTTCAAATTATAAATATTATTACGTTATGAATATCATTTATTTTTTGTTGTTGTCTATTTATCTGTAATTATTAACTTTTAATGAAATGAATCAATACACCATATAGATAAAAATATATAATTCGCATACAGAACTGTCTTATGTATACCTGTGAAAATGAAATTTGCATTGAGAGCAGAAGAGCTCGAGAAACCCAGAACATTGGTACAATAAATAACCATTCCAGTGGCCACACTAAAGTATGTCAGCCTTTCGCAAAATTCCGTCAACAGAACCGCGATCACAGTGGCCATTGAACGGACCCATGACACATCTCGATATGGAGTAGGCGTTATAGACGACTCCAATTGTTCACGACCGGAGGCGTCAAGAATCTCTAGATGAGAGCCATTCACAGGTCTCACTTGCATCCTTTTCAATAATAAAGGAAGTGTATTTAACAACTATGAGATAGTTATTATGTTCTATTTAATGATATAATGTGATTATTTTATCTTTACTTTCTATTAATCGATCATTTCTAATGTACTTTGATAGTCTACAGAGTAAATAGTCGTGTCGGTATACGAATGTCTTAGCTATAAATTAATCGCGATAAAAGATATTAAGACACTTTGATTCATACATAAGTGCTGTGTTGTAGCGAATACAAGCACTTATTGATTGTATTTTATGCTATCCACTATTTCTATTCATCCTTAATGACATTCTATATTATTTATTTTAAAATATGCATAATAATTTTTCTATTTGAAATTAATATTCACTAGTTACAATAAATAACAAAAATTTATCTATATTTAAGAAACTAAAATTTATCTTTTAAATCAATGAAAAATTAATATTTAAATTACTTCATTAATCCTATCAATTAATTGAAATAATCAAAAGTAAATATTTATACTTTGAGTTTCAGTATTTTAAAAATATAAAATCACTGAATTTCACTATAGCTATATTTTAATTGTTTAAATTTTAGCAGAGTTTTACTTCATAATACATTTTATTTATTTGTCACGCAACTTTTAATATCACGAAAAATTTTAAAGAACTAAATTAACAAACTTTTAGATTTATTAATAATTTTTTTCTACACGCAAAAATTAATTAATTGTTTGTATGACAAGTTGCATGGAAAATTGCATATAGTGTAAACGTAGAGTTTTCATAAATATTTTTTTTCTTAAAAAAATGTGTTAAAATAGCTCTGGAATTTTTTTAATGTGATTGATGACTTGCCACATAGCGAATTTAAGGTCCGTTTTTGTTGTGGATATTTTAGGTGTTTGATTTGTGCTTCAGAGAAGATTAAAATATGATCTAATGTCTACCTTGTGAAGTTTTAGTTTAAATATTTTTTTGGTAGAGGTCTATTCATAGAACTGTTTGCCACGATTCAATGTGGTTATAGCATTTCTCATAATTGCGTTTCGCATGATATGAAAAGCTTTAAAATTAAAAGTTATCTTTCGCATAATCGTACAATTTATTAAAATAGGTATTTTAAGAAGGTACTACAAAAGCATTTCAAATTAAAATCTGTGTAAAATAACACTAGTTTAAGCATTTACGAAATTTATTATTTGTGGTAAAAAGTGTTAACTTGAACGGCTGGTTTAAATCATCAGCTTCTGATTCGGCTATCGCTGACGACATCTAATCCACAAGACAAGACCGTAGCGCGGCATTTCGCAGCGCATCGAAAGTATTTAATATTTTCGACAGCATTTTTCGGAATAAAAATTTGTTCTCCTCTTTTAAAACGTGCTGGTACTGTCATGCTAAAATGAAATCGAATGCACTGGTGTACAATTTTATATCACAATATTGCGTCTAAATTGATAACTCCATAAATATTGTTCAGTAAACACATATTTTACTAAACGCGACTATTCAAACGAAATCGATCTTTCAATTAATTCCGTACCATAAATATGAATATACAAAAATTGCGTAACACAATTAAGCCAAACGCTATGCAGACATAGATTTCAGTCGAACTCATTCCAAATTTACATCGGAAAAACGCGCCAAAATTGTATCCTTGAGACACTAATCGATAAAATTTGGGGCTGGCGCGTTTTGGGGCTGGTAAGTTTATTATAAAATGTAGACTGTTTGGACATCTCACTACTATCGATCCGTAAAAGGGGTCAAAAAGTTAGGATGTGAAATATTTTATTTTAAAATAATTCTACTTCCAAAATACCTACGTGATACAAATAAAGATATAGGTTTTCTTTTTGACACAATGTCATCTTTGATTATTTATTTTGTATAATACTCAATGTTTTATGTCTTGCAATCTTACAAAATCTATTATTCATAAACTGTCTTTTTAATTTATTTATATTTTAAAAAATAAAGTAGATAAAATATAAAATGAAATTTAGACAATAGTATTGTATGAAATGTACAAATATTTAATGACTGTATTATGTAGATATTTTCTCATTCTTCCGTTTGCTTTTAAGTAAACATTCCGTGATTATATTACAAATAAATGCAACACTTTTTTTACCTGAGTCAAACTTTATTCATCTGTATCTGTTCCTATCAATATAGATTGGTATTTTTTAAAAATGTAATGAGATATATTTTTTAAATGAATAAACCGATGTCTTTGCCAATTTCATTTTTAAAAAGTATATACGGAACATATGTCAACATTCGCTAAAATTCTTTTCTATACGTTTTGTACACATTTTCTTTGATTAAAATGTACAGAAAGGTCTAAAAACAATAAAACTAAATATAATAAAAATATTTTCCCAAAATTTTAATTAAATTTATAAAAATTTTTCAGTTATGCAATTGGATGAGATTATAATTATCATTATGACATATTTATATTTAATATAATATAATAGAGAAAGTTTTATTTGATTAACTCATTTTATTAAACTAATAATAAAACATAAAACAACACTTAACACAAATTCATTTTTCATCAAAACAACAATAATTAAATAAATAAACATGAATGAATGAAAATAATATATAATTGTAAAATAGGTGAAAACACAATAACTTAATATTAAAGTTAGTATTTTAAATAACAAAAATTAAATATAATAACTTAAAACATAACAACAAAATTGGTTATAGAGGAATTCAACCAGGATGCCTTATAATCTTGTACAAAAATCAATGGCATGTTTATTTTGCGAAACGCTTCTGCTCAAATGAGTTGATGATAAATCTGTTTTAAAGAATCGTTTCATAAAAGGAAACATTTTTAGACATTCTCTCTTGAATCTAGGATTTGTTGAAATATACACAAAAAAATTACAGGAACTATCAATATCGTTAATAATGCAACCGATAAAATTACTGAGATGATAAATTGAAATACCAACTGGAAAAATCAGGATGATTCCATAAATAGTCATTGGAAACTGGCAAATTATAAACATTGCGGACAGCACAAACACTTGTTTGGTTTTGTTATTCATTCGAAAAGGTTTGTGTCCATTATGAGCAGCATTGATCCTTCGAAACAGCATCGATTGTTTAATATGGTAGAAGAGAAAGGCATTAGCAACAACACAGATAACTATTGGCAACAGAGAGTTGCAAACAATCGATGTTAACCAGGTATACCAAGAAGGTAAGTACTTTGATCCACTACCCAGCATGTAGTTTCCTTCAGGACAATGATGTAGTCTAGCTGATATTTCGAGAAACTTTGGAGTGTTGAGAGGTAAAACAATTATCATAAGTAGAGCTAGAAACACTTTCGATCGTTTCATTG
>JAUZNC010040125.1:0-17851 GCA_034780395.1 Vannuccia rotundouncinata | reverse complement strand
TATTTATGGATTAATAATAAAATGGTTTGATCAATAATTTTGAATTTTATTCAATGTACTAAAAAATGTCATAGATAAAGTTAGATAAGATACAATTAGTTGTTATTCATGTAATGTTTATGAATTGAAACCAGTATCACTATTTAGATATCATAGATACAGGGTGGCCCAAAAGTTACTGTACAGTCAATATAAAAAGTTACTATACAGTCAATATCTATGCAACTGATGGCAATCATAGAAATTGACTTTGTTTTTACATTGCATTTGAATTGCGAAATTGTTATATCGATTTTTCGTTAATAATAACTATAAAAGCGTTAATTTAGCTAAGAATTTATACCTATTTAAAATCATGCATAAAATAATTATATATTAAAGATCTCTTGGCCAGCGGTGACATTCAAATCTTTAAGGGCTTTGCAGTCTGTCCTTATTTTTATAATGATTATTTTATTTTTATTTTTTGTAGCATATTGTTTTATTAATATAAATTAATATCCTTTTCACTACTGTATATATATATATATATATTGAAATTTTGACTCGAGGCCAATTTTGCCGTATTTGCAAAAGCTATTTTCCTGAAATTGGAAAAGTAATACTTTTCTATACCAGGAATTTATTGATTCCGAGAGAGCGTATAAGCGATCGAGGATCAATAAATATCCAAGTATTGAAATGTGCTTTTCCAACGAAGGAATGCTATTTTTCCTATAGAAATTGATTTTTTCCTATGGTCATGTCTATGATGAGAGTATAGAAATTGATTTAAACGTTTAATTCTGTACTTCAATTTGCGATTCATTTTAAATTAATTTTAAATTGATTTAAATTGTTTAGAATTTATCTAGAAGTTTGTTGTCTATTCATTATTAATTTATTGAAATAAAGCAATTTCTTATTACATTTAGAATCATTATAAAGTTAACTTTTCACTATACAATAGAAATGCATAATACTCTTATATCTATAAAATTTCTACAGTATACTGGAAAAGTTCCACACTACTTTTTAGTACTATTGAATCTAACTTTTCATAGCAACCATAGGAAAAAAACTTCCTTTCTTCCCAAAACCTATAAAGCTGCATTTTTAGTCGCGGGAAATATCGTTCTTAAAAGAATAGACTCGAAATAAGGTATGTTTCATACAGTGTGTTATACGATTTAAATAATTTTGTTCTTTTCGTGCGTCAAGAGATATTTCTTATTTTAAGTTTTCAATATCAATATAATACAGTAAATTATTAATTTATATTCTAAATAAATTGTTTATTAATAATGCTAATGTGAATACTATAATAAGCTCTATACGTACCAAGCAGTACAAAAATGTATGAATATATGTTATAGTACATTGTAATGCAGATAAATGGAAGATATCAATTGGAATATAAACTAGATAATATTAGCAAGTTATATATATTTCGACATAAAAATAAATTGAATTTAATAACACTTCTATAATTATCTTATTTGTATTAAATGGAACACCTTATTAATATGATAATATGCCTATTGATAATAATAATAATAATAAAGTGCATCATGGTTCATAATATTTACAGAGAAATGGAAATAATTGAGGGAAATTTTAATTTTGTGAAGGAAAAAAATTTGTGAAAAGATTATGTGAGGCGTGTGAGTGGATGTTTAATAAAATCATATTATTTCATTATAAAGGATTTGTGATTTAATAGAGTTAAAATATCAATCACAAATAACATTATGCAATAAACAGGTTTTTTTTCAAAGACCCCCACCGTTATGCACTGTGATGTAAGAGCAAACAAATCCACCTGTATAATAATACTACACGGGGACAGACCCCCTTCCCCCATACGGAAAAATATATTAAATTTTAATCTTTTAAAGGTTAATAACCATTGGAAATAATTGTTTCCGGAAATTGATATATTTAATTTAAAATAATCCAAAAACAAATTGAAAACGTCCAAATTCCGTCTGTTTTATTAACTTCATTATTACTGGATCAGTCCACACTTATAGTTTTCCTTTTAAAAATAGTTTTACGTTTTACGTTGAGGGACATTCAGTTTTCTGAAAAAATATATTAGAGTAACATAACACAACTGCATATATACCCCCACCCCTCGTTATGCGGCATTTCGTAGAAGCAAGTACCCCACCCCATTCTGTGTAACGTTATTTGTGAAAGGCGCAATCGGTGGATTATTGCCATGTTGCGAGTGTGTGATTCAATTTCATTTAATTAATATAATGTTTTTTAGCTAATATTTTCTGTGATTGCTTTCATTTTAATTTCATTTTAACGCTGTAGATTCACCCCCGTGACTCCACGCCCGGGTCCGTCTAGGAAGGCGTAGCTGCGGTTCACAGATGGAGCGAGGCCATCATCACACTGAAAGTGGGGCCACGCTGGAGTTCAACCCCATCCCCACTTTCTCTTAGGTCACTTACGATTGCAGACACTTTTTAAGCCCGCAAATGTCACCTCCAAGACAATTTCCAGATGCCGCCGAATGCACGCGGCATTCTCAACAAAGAACTAGGGATGGGATAAGGAGCGGCTTCGGAAACTCTCCCTAAGTTTCTTTCGCAGAGCGCTCGACTATTGCGGTTCTTTTTCTTCTTCTAATACACGGCGCGAGAGAACTCATAGCGCGTCATCAAGAAGGGGACGGGTCACCTTCTGGATAAAATCCATAAGGTTCTACCGTCCCTGAAGGTGTCCGCAGCCAAGGGTGAGGACCCCAAGCTATTCTTTTAGTTCAATATTCCACCTCTATGTCTCCGCACTCTATAAGGATGTGCCTCACCGTCTGGAGGACACCGCATTGCGGGCATTTGTTGTCAATGTCTCATTCGCTCTCAGGCTTCCCAGATACCCTCTTGAGCCTGCCCCTTTTCCGCATCTAAGCTGTTGGTATAAGATTTTCTCCTCCTTACTGAGACCATTCATAGCTTTATCGTTGCCACTGACGCCTTCGCCGACTTCCCAAAATCACGATCCGCTTCCAAAGCTTCCTGAGTTAGCTTTCCTGACTGCCGATCTAGCTGCTTCCTCTTCCATTCTGGCTTTGCATCCAGTCTATTTCTAGTAAAAAAATCGTTCTATTTCGTCAAGCACGGGGACACCACATGTAGTTGGCCAACATCGATCCAGGAGAAGCTCTCCTCGCGTGGTAACTCGACACGACCTACTGCGGTCCCGTCTGGCAACCTTGGCTCTCTGCCTCCTCCTTCTTCTATTTCTGGACCAGGGTGAAGACCCCGGAATTGGAACTCCAGGGTGAATCCGCTCAAGGAATTGGATTATCTTTTGGGGTTGCTGGTATTATGGTATCAGTGCCCTCATTAATCAACATCAATTGAGATATCGGGGGTCACAATATGAACCCATCAAAAAAAAAAAAGTTTTATTGAATCCAATAATATACAGATATATTTTCCCATGAAAACAATTGTATTTTAAAGAAGTTGTACAGGATTCCTAACTTACAGTTTAAAATTTAGTTTATTTTCCACATGATTCCTTGCTTCACGTACACACAAATGTAATCTTTCTTCAACTGCTTTTCCACATGCATATCTATACACATTGTCTCTGTCACCATTCCAAATGCATCAATAATTCGAGTTTTGAGATCAGCAAGTGTTACTGGATGTGTTTTATATACAAAATTCTTCAGGAACTCACAAAAAAAATGACAAGGGGTCAGGTCTGATGATATATGCAATTCTGCTGCTGCTTTTCGTATGGTGAAATCATTTTTCAAATTTCCCATTGCTCCTACAACAGCAGTAATATTTTCTTAATTGTGACTACGTTTTTCACGCTCATGCTTGATGTCAATTGAGCGACCATAAGTTGTTTCAAATTGTCTTGCTACTTCACTGCAATTATCTGTTTGATAAAACTTGTTTATCATGAACACTCGTTCTGTCAAGGTTAATTTCTAATTTCAAAGTATTTCATGTACATGTACATGTTGAAGAGTAATGTTCTGATTCACCATTTTATTTAATATTTATTATTAAACAAATTAACTATATTAACTGAATTGCTATCCAATACAAGATATAATAATTCATTTGATTTAATAGATTTGTAAATTTAAAACGAAGTGTCGAGGTTGCGACTAGTTGGTAATGTAGCAATAGGATCTAGGTTGCCGACTAGTTGGTAATGTAGCCATTATGTGTAAGAGATGCTAGGTTGCCGACATTTAAAAAACAATGATTCATATGCCTTTTAATTGACTTTCATCTACACGTTCAATCAGAAACTTGGAATAAAAGATTGAAAATCAATAAAATCAATAATAGATTTGAAAGCAACTCTGTGGTTATAAGTATAATTAATATATGGCATTAAAGTACTTGTTAAAGCGTTACCAACTATTCGGCAACCTAGCAAGATCCTATTTATAACAAAGATAATAGTATATCTATAATTTAAAATTACAAAAGTCAATAGAAATTAAATCTCTTATTGGATGAAATAAATCGGTTACTTCGTAAGATTTTTAATTGACTTCGGACTACGCCCTCAGGAAATTGAACAAATTCTGACTTTGTAATCCATTATCTACTGATTTAGGCTAAATTCTTTGTTTAAAAATTCAAATTTTGCAAACTCTGCCGGAAAAAAATCGGACCGTAATTGCATTAAAGTCCGATTTCTTATAAAACACGTTACTTTTGAAAATGCAATTTAATTAGTTCGCAAAAGCATAACATGGCTCCCGTACTTAGGATAAAACATACAGCGTACATAGAAAACATAGAGAACAATAATATGTCACTAAATTTACGAGAATTTTTTTTACTTTTTCTTCATAATGAAAACTTTACACTGCTCGAAGTGACAGTTACTAAAATAGCTGCTGCAACTTGCTCCTCCTGACTTGACATTCTGAACACGTGCTTCAACAATCGAGGAATTGTCCACTCTCACTAGAGTATTACTTATGTTTTGAAGAACACGATCTGACTTTCTTTTGTCGTATTTCTTTACTGTTCTCTCGTCCTTGTGACCTGTTAAAACGGAAACTTCCTAGTCTTTCAATTGTTTTATATACGTTGGTCTCACACAGTGATTCGTGTATCTTTTCGATAGCCCTGCCAGATTTGAAATGCGCGCCATCATATTTCCCAATTTATCTTTCCCGAGCACTTGCCTTTCTTGATACCATTTCGAACCTGGTGTCTTACATGGTTGGGGAAAAAAAAGTATCCGTTTTGCAGCCGGCTATTTTAGTCAGGTAGGATTCCACAGCTTTGTAAGGACAATCAACAGCAGAGGGATTTTCATAGATTCGGTCAGCTTGTTTATTTTCATTTTCTCGTCGATTTAATGACGTTTTTCTTGTTTTCGTCTTCATCGGGTGAGCCAATAAAAGAATTTCTTTCCACTGGAATCGACGCAAGATTTCAAACTATCCCTTTTCAGCTGTCGTATCCATTCGCGTCCCCTGAACCCCCAGCAACTTTATAATTAAATACCACGCCTGATCTTGGAGTTTTTCGGGTGTGGATCCATCAAAATAATCAAAAACCTTTTGCTCGTCGTCCTCTTCAATGGCATCGTAATGCCTTACGTCTTCTTGAGAAGATTCATGGAATTGTCCAACTTTGGCATGCAACATATTATTAGCACTTTGAAACTCTGATCCACTTAAAATATTTATGTTTCTGTTATTGGGCGCATCAGTCAAATAATTATCAATACCTGCTGTTACGCATACAAGAGTACTCGGTTTGTACAAAGTTCCATCTTTCTTTTGTAGTGAATAATAAAATCGACGTAAGAAAATATTTAAAGTTTTTTCAGGAATTGTTTCAATCCGAATATCCAAGCAGTGTTCTTTTAGAAAACTCATAAACATACCGCTGTAATATTTCTTATGATGCTCCTGAGATATCGTGCATGTATAGTGCGTTTTAAGTGCATTCATTTCTTTGTCTAGCGTTTCTTGAATCATGGTGTCCTTTTCGTCATCCAAACCCTCGATATTCATCTCGTCCGACATCAAGTCTATCGAAAACTGGGCTAAATCATCAATTTCTTTTGATGTTCCACATATTCCTTGTGAAAAAAACGATAAATTTTCCAAAAACTGAAACGCATATTCGGCTGTCACCGCGTCAGACATTGTATTTGAAATAATGATTAAACAATTACGGTCTGATTTTTTAAATATTTCAATTATTGCTTAAATCAATAGATAATGTCAATACGGTCTTATTTAAACCTAGATTGTAATTGATCGGCTTCAGCGCTAACGCGCTAACGTTTAAATAAGACCGTATTCCTACCATAGATATTGTATATTATATAGGACATATATATATATATACATTATATATAGAAAATATAGTTCTATATATAATATACAATATCTATGATTCCTACATTAAATTTGACTTCGGCTCAATATTGTTTAATTATACATTCGATTTAAAAAAAATTGTCTATACTGGTCTATACTTTGTAACTAAACACAACTACATAAACTAGATTTGTCAACGCAACAACTCATATTAAAAAGTATAATTGTATTTTTGCAACATTTACTAGATAATGATTACATTAACCGCTTGCTTACTGGTTTTCGTTGCTTTGCTGGGTGATTGCGCAAACTGGAGAATTAAATATGGAAAACCTGTTGCTCCACGTCAATTTCCATTCGCAGCATTTATTTACGTCGAGGTTAGCGATACAGATGATTTTATTTGCACTGGGTCAATTCTTAATCAAAATACTATTCTCACTGCAGCTCATTGTGTATGCAAAATTAGACCTATTACTATTTCTCTGGGGATATTACATGTTTTTGAAGGGACAAATAGTCGTCAAAGTAAGTTATATGAAAACAAATACGATTGTTAAAAAGATTTTACAAAATCATATGGAACAGTGTCCAAGAAACGCGTCAAAAGAACATAAAAAACGATTGTATTTAGATACAAAGGTTTTTTTGTTTTATTAATTTGTAACACATACTATATTAATAATGCTATACATTTCTAAAGTATATTATTAATGGATCATAGTGAAAAGCTTATAAAAATATTAATTACAGAATACAAATTTCTGAAAGCTATCGATACATTTTCATTGGCATTATCCTCAATTCAAATAATAAATTTTAGCAACGAGCAGAGGGCCGCCTAATTGTTTGTACTGTTTCAACCGTAGGTAAAAATTGTTAACATATAAATTTCTTTTGATTCTTTATATACATGTACTAAATATGTCTATATATGCGATGAGTACTCCAAAAAAGTTTACCAAAATGTAAACAGAGGAAACATTTTCAAAATGGACCAAATTTAAAATGGATTTCAACGTTATATTGCCATAATATGCCCTCATACAACCTTGAAATACAAATTATGAATCTTTTTCAAATAATCCTAGCATGATAAATACGATAGAATGCATACAATTTAAGTCAGACATCAACTTGACCCCAAAAACCAACACTATAGCAATGTTGAAGCAACCCCACCTCTAGCTTCTACAAGAACCATCAACTTACCGCGGATGACAGTACCACCTATGATACTCAACAACCGGTATATACCTATGACCTTCTATCACTAGAAGGTGCATTAGGAGAGGATGTTTCCGACACAAGAAGTATCCGGAGATGATATGCATGATGTCATCGATAAGTCAGACAAAATGTACACTAACTTTCAAAACAACAGTTGAAGCAGCTCAGGATGCAGACGTGTATAGTAGCTGATGACACTGACCTCATGGTGCTTGCCATGGCATATACTGTGAGAGCATCTGGAAGCATGAAGGATTTATTTTTGAGGACTGAGGCAAAAAGTTTTACAAGGTAGAAAAAACCTGGAATATCAAGCTGCAAATCAAGGATATAAAAGTAAGCACATACTATTTTCTCATTCTTTTTTTGGGTTGCGATACAACTTGCCATTTATATAATGTACGCAAACCCCAAACACTAAAACTATTACACAAAGAGGAAACGAAGATATTAGCAAATTTTTTCAGTCAAAAGATACTATCAAGTAGAAAGTAGCAGAAAGTAGCCGTTTCTCCCCAAAGCCATCAACATTACCAACGGTCAAATATCAAGTCCATTAAAGTCCACACCCTTAGTGCTTTGGAGTAGGGCTGGTCAAACATGAACAATAAACTTATTCCAGTACCAACAGATCGCCAACCAGCACCCAATCACTTGCTTGAAAACACAAAGTGAAACTATATACAGGGACTTGTAGAAAAAGAAACTGTTCATGCAATAAGCATTCATTAGACAGTACCCACCTTCTTGTAGACATTGTCGTGTGAGTCCTTGTGAGAATAAAGAAGCTAAGAAATTTTTAGAGGACGTCTATATATAGTATAAGCTGCACCATAGAGGATTAAGATAGGAAGATTATTTATTTATATGATTTCATAATATTATTTATTATGTTTTCAAAGATGGTGCTAGCAACTATGTTAGTTTTTGGGGTCAAGGTGATGTCTCACCTAACTTTTACGCACTTTATTGTATTTCTCATGCTAGGATTAGTAGAAAAAACTCATAATTTTTATTTCTAGTTTATTGGGGTGGATATATTCAATATTATAATTTCCAATATGGCATTGGGGCCAATTTGGTCCAATATGACAATGTTCCCGGGATAAAAATTTGATAAACATTTTTGGTAGTACTGTTATACGTGAATAAATAATCAAAAGAAACTAACTTGTTAAAAAATTACCTGCCCTTACTTTAAGTACATATAGTAAAGATAAATCACTTTTGCTTGAGGAGTATATTCTATTCTTATTTGGTATTACTTACTATATTTTAATTCCAATAGACATAATGCTATACTTATTTTAAATTATTTATCATGTTAGGATACTTATGTAAATTAGTTAAAGTGAACCAAATTTGGTAGGTATCTGTATACTTTGTTACGATTTTTGCTATTATTATTTTTTCTGTAGTGTTATATAATTATATAACTAATTTGTTTCTTAACTTTTGATAAAAATGACAGGTGTAATTATTCTTTTCAAAATGTTTCGATTTGTGATATTTAAATAAAATTGAATCGTTGTGAAAAGTGCGAATTAAACAGTAGTTTAAAATTTATAAAATGTACAATGCAAAGATTTAATCAACACTCGCTCTCCAGTCATACCGTCATCCCTAAGAACATTTGTGTTGTATGTATATTAATCGAACTAAAATGTTTGTAATGAAGTTTAAAATGCTTATTGTTTTTCTGTCAGATATTTTGAAACTTATTGCAATTTAAATTGATTTATTTTTCCTAATTGTTAATAGATTTTCATTTTTCGTAGTTACCGATGTTCTATTCAACGATATTATTTTATTAACACATTAACCTGTTAAATTTTTATTATTATAATACATTGTTGTAAATTTATAAAATAATTTACACTTTTAGGATTTTTCAAAATTCTTAATTGACAACAGGATGTCAGGTATTATTGTATTTAATTAAATACATACACATAGGGTTTCATGAAAAATTGTGTTTTTTTAATTCAAACTAGTATTGCTTTTAAATACAAATATTGATTTATTAATTTAATGTATACAATAAACAATGTAACTTATACATATTTAATTATAGTATAGAATAACAGTTAGTAAGTACAGAATAACAGAATATTTCATAACCATATGAGTAGAAATAAATCATTTCAACAAATTTCCATCATTTTCAATAAGTTGCCTGCGGGGTGATTGAACTCCTTAATTTTACTTAAGCATACGGAGTGATAATGAGTTGAGATAGTCTTGTAGAAAGTTTCTGATCTTGTTAAATACGATGTGGCGACGGCTAACTTCCCTGTTGCGCATAGGTTAAGATCTGGGAGTAAGCCGCCTGCGCTGAGGAACTCTGGTGACGACGTTCTCGTGAAGAAAATTTTCGGTGATGGGAGCTTATGAGAGCGAGCAAATTATCATGCATCCAAAGCAAACGGTATGTCTGGAAGCCATTTTGAGAGAGGTAGTTAAAAAACAGAAAAAGATAATGGTAATGTATCTATGGGCATTTATACTTCATCCATTCTCCAGAATTTCAAAGTAGTTGTGTTAATTGAAATTTAAACCAGGATTATGTGGTACTTTTTTTCCCACATTTTCAAGCTATTAAAGTTAAAAATTGAATTTAAAATGTATTAAATGAATTTAAATGTAAAAGAGCCAAGCATATAATGTATAAACCATGTATAAACATTTAGAGCTTCAGAACGAATATACTTCAGAAGCATGGTTTACGTATACGTTTGTATATGTATTAAAAAATGCATTTTTTCCGGACACCGTATATGAGCAATAATATAAAAATAATGTTGCAGTAGTATGGGATGGGTAACTCTAGCTCATGACTGATCACCCCCCCTTCCTTGGCCAAAATAAATTTGACTTCTACCTCTGAAACTAAAAAGAACAAAATTTGTTGACCGCACCCACCATCTTTCGTATTTCTAACTCATAACTCAACAAAAGAAAACTTGTACTAATTATAATCGAGAAAACTAGAATATATCGAGGTGAATTACTTCCTGATTTCATTCTACATTTTTACGAGCTCTCTAACGGAAGTACACTTGCGGTTATTGCATTTCTGTGATCCTTATCTGTGGCCAAAGCGTAGTTGGGCTAATTGTCTTTCTCGCCATCAAAAGGCCAAATTTATTCTTTAACCTTGTATAAATTATGTAATCTGCTTACACACACAAGCCTTAACAAGCATACTTTTCTAATTTGCATACATCCAAGCCATTATTGATTCCTCACGATCATTGAATCATCTATAGCTTTCGGAATTTAACGTATTGCATGAAAAAGACACTCTGTAAATCTTATGGCAATGATTTTTCATGTATATAGCTATTTAGTTACATAATTAATTTTTGATTTGCGGCATAAACTTGGACCATAAAACGTCATGGATATATGAAGACGGAGAATGGAATTACATAATTTCGGCAAAGTCTAAATACATTTAAAAAGTACAATGAATAGATTTCAAATTATTTCACTCATTCCAACCTAAAAAATTACTCAGATTAATTATTCTGATTTAGTTTAAAGAGAATTTTTAACCATTGGGAATGTCTATCATTAGACAAAAGGTATTATAGAAAATACTTCTCATCCTTCCAGTGTCAAATCACAGCTATGTAGTGTCGCTGGAATGGCTTTTCAACCACCAATGGAAAAAGTGTGCCAATATTACAGACAGTAACTACAAAGAAGAAAATACCGCAGTCAATAACTGCTTCAACATTCTGAACTCAACATTCAACATTCTTAAGATTGGAGCATATACAGACTTGAATACAATTCCAGTAAGAATTTCAGATAATTACCATACATTTTTTATTATTAACTGTGGAATAAGGATGGAAAGTACTATATGTTCGGCCTCATTAATTGGTTTCCGAGCGGCAATACACCGATTTTTCTTACTTAACCGACCAGATGTGAACATAGACGACGATTTCAGATTTTTAAGTGCTCATACCAAATGTATAATGTTTATATAAAAAATATATTTAAAAAAAATTATAGAATGTTCTCAATGCGTTAATGTCCTTTTTCTAGTATGTTTAAATCAATAAATTTTAAAAATACACAATGTTTGTGCACTGTTGACCAGTTTTTGCATCATTGTACACCACATAAATTAAATACAATAACAATAATAACAATTGTATACAAATCCAAAAACTATTTAATTTTCAATAAATTTACATCAAATTCTGCTTGTATCTTTTAGAAATTGACATGTTAGAAAGGTTTTTACACCCGGATTATGCAAAAGATATAACAGACCCAGAGGTTTGTGACATTTCAAATAGTCCATTAGATATCGCTGTTATCAAACTTGCCTCAAATATCAGATATGACAGCTATTCCCAACCTATTCAACTGCACTGTTCCGAACTTGCAGCTGGAGAAAATATTATCTATATGGGTTACGGCATAGATGAAAGGAGAACGTAAATATAACGGCTCATATATAAATATAGAATATGCCAAATTAATTTGGAATATTTAAATATTAATGATTAAATGGATTACTCAAACATTATATATAAACATAATCCCAAACATGAGTATACGAGGATGTAGAAAATTTAAAAAAAAATCTATTAAAGGAAAATAAGAATAAGGAAGATGATTCCTTAAAACTTATTTTTTTTGTGATCGAGGATATCCCAAAAGGATTTATTCATAGCTTAGTGATTATTTCACAAAAAAATTATGCTTCATATATATCCAGAGTTATTTTTTAAAATTAGGATTTAACTAGGTTTTATTTAGAATTCATTTTAAATAAAACTAAATAGACTTGTCTTTGTTTTAAGTAATTATTATTATTAATTCATTTTAGAATTTTATATTATACTGAAGTATACAATCTTATGAGTTGCATAAAATCTAAATTGTGATTTTATCATCGATATGACTTTATATTGTAAAATCGTTTCACCATTTTAACGGAAAGTGTTATAAGCAAATTGATAACATGAAAATTAAAATTCAATCCATAAAAGTTATATAACCACACGTTCCCAAAATAAGTTGCATTTTAAAAATGTTATCAATTGCATTTCATTTAAATTTTATAAATTTTTTAATTGTATAACATTTCAATGTGTATAATAAAAAAATTATTTATATAGTAGGTATTCGTCAAAAACCTTAAAACACATCGATTTTATCTGATATTCTAATTATTAAACCATCTGAATGATTGATAATTTTGATAATTTTTTTTACAGATTTGGTTATCTGAGATATGCAGAAACCGTTACTATAGACAGCGAACAATGTCCAACAGGATGGATATGCAGCAGCAGTGAAAATAACCGTTTAGGTACAGGAGACAGTGGTGGTCCAATGATTATCAAACGTGGCAATAATTATTACCAGGGTGGTGTTAACAGCGCGGGTAGTAGAACAGATTTAATTTGGTTCTCCCCTGTTTTCCCTGCATGTAATTGGATAAAAAGACACATGTAGACAAACCGCACACTCAACTGTTCATTTATTTCATTAATTTCATTTATAAACTATTTTGATATACTAAAAAGCACAATGTAATGTATTATTTGTAAATATTATAATCAATATTTAAAAGAATTCGCTGTCATTAAAATATAGAATAATACTTGTGTTTCAGTTTGGTTGTGTAATATTTTCAACAATTCTTCTTCTATTCTGTAATTATTATTACTAAGTCGCATACAAAGAACAATGATAACTTCATGCATTTAAATGTATTTGTAAATCTGTGAGATACTTGAAAATATCTTTAAAATTATATTGGTGATATAATTATTTAGTTGTAATATTGTAGGTGTATCGAATCATTGAAAAATATATTTAAATGTTTGCTCATACAGTTTTGAGTGTTTGGTTGATTTTAGCATTATTCTGTTGGTTTAATAGACTCTGAATGATCTTTTCTGACTGAAAATATAAGCTATATGGAAGATTTATCTGTTTCTGTTCGTAATGTAAAGATGTGGCTGAATGAGAATTATTTTAATATATGGATATCATATGTTATTTTAGATCGAAATATCATTTTTCCCAGATCGTGCATACGAACCTTTATATAACAAAGTCTATCAGATTTTCAGAAAGAAATTACAGTTTTTATGTGTGCACAGGAAACTATTTTTGTTGAATATGTTTTTGAATAAATGGGCCAAATGACTATGTGGGACTTATAATTTTTATCAGTGTATGTGTTTTCAAAAATCTGTAGTTGTGCGGAAAAAGCGATGTCATAATATGTAGTTGTGCAGAATTAGCGAATTGTGCAGCTTCAAAGTGCGGAACTGTATCTTTCACTTGTTTTTCTATACCTTATACAGCTATTCTTATCGATTTTCTGTCTACTATTGATAGAAAATATGTTTTGGCCATTTAGATTAATTTTTGAATTGAGTAAACGCTTCATTTCAGGGTTTGTTTATTATTTCGTGTATGTGGACGTTCTGCGGAGATTTACATTATGCAGATATTTTTTTGTGTAACATAGTGCGGCTAATATATTGTATACACAGTAAGTAGTATATAGATTAAAATTAATGATTATTATAAAATGCTTTAAAAATTTATTTTAATTTGAAAACAATAATGTTAAAATTATATTTAAAATATATAGAGTTGATTCAATGCTTCTTATTTTATCCAAATCCAATAAATATATTACTAATGGTAGTTATATTTGCTGCAAGCTATTTAGGATATTTTTACGAAGAAAACATTTAGTATAACATTTCAAATTGTAATGGACTTTTATAATTCCAAAAACATACATTTATATGTTATTCTTTTGTGTTCATATTATACTTACCTCGATACTTAATAAAAATTACTTACTAACCTCCGAACCAAATCGTGACTACGCGTATTATTTTTTATCATCAAAAAATTGTACCATAACTATTTAAAGCGCTTTGCTTAAATACGAATTGTCTAATTAAAAACATTATAATATATATTATAAGGCAGAATATTAAAAAAGAGATATAGTAAAATCTATAATAATTTAGAATTTCTATCATTATATTTTATTTCAAAAAATCTAAAAACTTCGGTAAATGTTTCAATTTCAGCGATATTTCATTTTAATAAGTCCTGGTATTAGCTATTAATAAAAGTTTCAAATGATTATTGTTTAGGTAGATCTAATAATAATGAACAATTTTTACTAAAAAAAACATTTTATAATAATAAATAAATAAAATAATGTTTATTATTATAATGATATACTAATTCTGAAAAGTGTAGTGTTTGGGTGGAAAGAATAAAATCTCATTAAAAAGGCAACTTAATTATAAATACAGAATATAGCGTTTATACTTAATTAGTTTTAGTAATAAAATATAATATACAATCATAGTATAATATAGTAACACGAATATAATAGTAAGAATTATAACAAGTCCAATAATTTTAACCTTTAACAAAAAGTGTTAATCATCTTCGGTTGAATCGATGTTCTGAAAATAAAAATAGACAATTCGTATATATTTACCGTTAAGAGGCCATTCAAGTATTATGTATATACAGAGGGGAAGGTTATGAAATGCGTACGGCCTGTGTACAGGGGGGAAGAGGGGTTTGCTTCTGATGTACCATACGCAGTCAAAAAATCATATACCATACGCAGTTAATTGTAATAGCAAAACGCCATAATAAAAGTCTAAATTATATTTTCAAGAGAACACACGATTAAACTAATTTATGTATGTTCATAATTATGATCGCGAGCGGAACGTTTGCGAAGATGTTTACTTATGCACGACTTTAAAAAGCCAGAAAGAATTCGATCTAGAAAAGTAAGAAAATTAATCTTGAGTTGCTTCAGATGAGAGATAATTGATCAGCTTAAATTCTTCGTTAATTTCAGATGCTACACAATGACAAAAATTTCATTTTCATGTTTTATCCTATAGTAAATTGAAATATCAAAGATACATTTATTATACCAAAATTAGATTTTAAGAAATAAGGCATGAAAAATATTTACCAGAGTTGATATTATGTTTTCCGAAACTCTTAATAGATGCAATATAATGTAAACTAATTGCAATTTGTGAATAAAAATAATATTATTATTCAGTAGATATTTCTTGATATTGAATGTTAAATATTTGATTACATCTTTCAATAAAATCAAATTAAAAGAAGTCATATTTTTAAAATTAGAATCGCTACCAATCGTATTGCCATGACCTCTTAGAATAAATACCTACTTCAATAAAACAATAAAATGCTGTTAGATGATAAATAAAACTTCATATAGCATTTGAAAATCTTTGATAATAGGTTAAAGCTTTACAAAACGGCAAGTTATATTGGAGAGGAAGCATGGTTAATACTTATGTAATTACAAAAATAAATATATGTCATATTACCTTCAAAATATACCTACGATACAATTTGTTAAATATGTTATAGAATGAATAGAAATTGATTTTTAATGTTTTCTCCACATAATCGACACCTCACTTTTTGTTGCCAAGTACCTTTATCAAGAGCAATTTTATTTATAAATCATCCATTTACTAAGACAATAATTAATTAATGAAATGGGTAATATGTATACAATCAACATCTTAAATTAAAAGTACTAATACTTACTTATTTCATTATTGATTTTCGACCTGATTTGGCATATTGAACGTTCCGGAAGCAATTTCTGCAGTTCCTCAAGCTGTTTAGTTGCTGGACATTTCTTTTTCAAAATATGCAGTTCAACTATATTGCTTTCTTTTTTTGCCCAAGCAATATTTTTTTTACTTTTGAGGACGACTTCTCCTTCTTTGTCTGTTTTTGTTTGTTTTGAATTAGGAGATTGTATATCATCTTGCATTTGTCCAAGTTTCCTCTTACGTATATTGAAATTCTTCAATTCAGGAAGTTTTACCTCGTCCAAAGCACTTTCTTCATGTACACATACTGATTCTGGAATTTCTTTGTTTTTGACAGTAATATCTATTTCGTCCAGAGTGATAGTATCGAGATTCTTTCCTTTTAGACTGTCAATTGACCCTTGATCCATAGCAAGTAGCAATTTGCTTACTTTGGCCAGTTCGATCACATCTTCGTGCAATCGGTAATAGTCTAGATGGACACGAATATCATGGCCAAAATGTCTGCAAACCAGCTCAAGCTGATTATCGCTCATTTGAAGCAACTGTGTAGCTGTGCAGGTTAGTTTTCTTACTTTTGTAGATCGAATGTTTTCCGGCTTTTTTAAATTGTGGCATAAGTTTAAAACCTTTACAAACGTATTGTGAGGGTTGAGATAACCTATATCTGCGGCAAATATATACGGATTGCTGGAAGAAGGTGTTGCCTTAAGCAACTTGTCGATATGGTGACATAGTTCGTTGGTAATTAGTATTGGGGAAATCCGATTTCTTTTACCTTCGATATGGCATACGATCATTGTAGATGCTAATATTTTTTCTAATTCGGAAAGAGTTGCATATGTGACGTCATTTAACTGTTTTTTATTGCGAGCTTCATTGTAGCTCTTGACAGTGAGCTTGAAAACCTCACTTTCTCGTTTTGCGTTAAACAGTAAAATTCGTATCGCAATCAAAGAACTGTACAAATTTCGATTTTTAGTAATATTCAAATTTGTTTCACAAACTTGAGATATGTTTTTGTCCAAGAAAGCCTTGAATTTGACAAGATCTTCCATTAACGGTAGTTCTGAGTTTGAATTGAATCTTTTGTTTTTATCTAAAGTATGCAGAGCAAAAGAAGACACTTTATTTTTCCATTCGCTATCGTATAGATAAATGAACCGTCGGATTCGATTTTCGACGTCACTTTTATCCGAGCGAATGGCCATGCCAATTAATAACTCACAAATCCGTTTTAGATTATGGCCTAATTTCAAGGCTTTAGAAGGAACGGAAAATGTGCTTCTTTCATGAATAGAACTTTTTTGAAATCCGCATATGTTTTGCGTAGCCTGAACAATTTTATCAAAATGACAGGGTCTTAAAAAGTCTGCTATGCCAAAATCGGATTCATTTGCGTCTTTACGAAGTACCAATAAAAGTTCAGCTAGATTACGCATTTTACTGCGAATCAAATCTTTATGATGTAATCCATGTTTTTCAAACCAAAATTCTCCCAAAAGTAGTATAGCTTCATCATCTTTAGCTAAGATCCCAATATCATCCATTTTAAATGATTTTATTATTTCTGAAAACTGAGGGTTGGCATTTTTCTTTAGCAAATGAGTGTGAAGAAAACTAGTACCTTTCTTCAAAACACCAAATTCCGTATTTTTCTTACATTCAC
>JAUZNC010040114.1:0-17852 GCA_034780395.1 Vannuccia rotundouncinata | reverse complement strand
TACCAGCAACCTTCCACCAGATACCAGCAACCTTCCACCAGATACCAGCAACCTTCCACCAGATACCAGCAACCTTCAACCAACAACCTTCAATCAGCTACCAGCAACCAGCAACCTTCAATCAGCTACCAGCAACCTTCATCCAGCTACCAGCAACCTTCAACCAGCTACCAGCAACCTTCAACCAGCTACCAGCAACCTTCAACCAGCAACCTTCATCCAGCTACCAGCAACCTTCAACCAGCAACATTCATCCATCTACCAGCAACCAGCTACCAGCAACCTTCAATCAGCAACCTTCATCCAGCTACCAGCAACCTTCAACCAGCAACATTCATCCATCTACCAGCAACCTTCAACCAGCTACCAGCAACCTTCAATCAGCAACCTTCAACCAGCTACCTTCAACCAGAAACCTTCAATCAGCTACCAGCAACCTTCAACCAGCAACCTTCAATCAGCTACCAGCAACCTTCAACCAGCTACCAGCAACCTTCAACAAGCTACCAGCAACCTTCAACCAGCTACCAGCAACCTTCCACCAGATACCAGCAACCTTCCACCAGATATCAGCAACCTTCAACCAGCAACCTTCAACCATCAACCTTCCACCAGATACCAGCAACCTTCAACCAGCAACCTTCAACCAGCTACCTTCATCCATCTACCAGCAACCTTCAACCAGCTACTAGCAACCTTCATCCAGCTACCAGCAACCTTCCACCAGCTACCAGCAACCTTCAATCAGCTACCAGCAACCTTCAATCAGCTACCAGCAACCTTCATCCAGCTACCAGCAACCTTCATCCAGCTACCAGCAACCTTCATCCAGCTACCAGCAACCTTCAACCAGCTACCAGCAACGTTCAACCAGCTACCAGGAACCTTCAACCAGCTACCAGCAACCTTCAACCAGCATACTTTTAAATGACGAATTTTGCCAGATCGCCGATACTTCCTGCTAATCCGATGGAAAATGAGTTTAAATTTTTCATATGTCAATTAGAGAACTACTTTCTTATAGTAAGGTGATAAAAGTGGTGATCCAAGATTCTTTAAGAGAAAACGTCCTTGCGATTGGTCATAAAGGACACCTTGAAATAAACTAACTCAGAGGATTGGTTTTTTTGTACATTTATTAATTCACATTTCAATAAATTTCTCATTTATTTACTGTTTTTCTAAGTTCTTATACGATCATATGCTTATTGGTCAAAGTTGACTGATGACATTACAGCCTATGTTCGTAAATGCACACCATGCACAATCTACTAGTCAAAATGAGATGCACTACTATTGAAAGTTGTTTCAGAAATGGAGACGAAAGCTTGGTCAAGGTATCTATCGACCTCACAGGACCCTCCGATACATAAGACAGACATTTTATTCTGACCACCATTGATATGTACAGCAGATACCCGGAAGCCACGATACTATGACACAGGAATTTACGCGAAATTATCGAAACTCTGGTGGAACACTTTGCAAGGTTCAGATTACCAAAAACCGTAGTTAGTGATAACAGAACTCCATTTGTTTCACGTGAATTTGAAAATTTTCTTAAGACAAATCGAATAGCCCATGTCAATTCTTTTCTTTACAACCCCAGAGGAAACAGTACCA
Organism: Vannuccia rotundouncinata; assembly: GCA_034780395.1. Taxonomy (NCBI): domain Eukaryota; kingdom Metazoa; phylum Platyhelminthes; order Proseriata; family Coelogynoporidae; genus Vannuccia; species Vannuccia rotundouncinata. Next base: position 16,229 of record JAUZNC010040114.1, on the reverse strand, counting down.
TTGAAAGATTACAGGTAAAATATCATGAATCTACAAATATGTTTAACACTTTCTTAGGAACTCAACCAGTTCTCCAGTCTCTGAGGTCACAACTGGGGCTGCCTCCACTCCAGTCTCTGAGGTCACAACTGGGGCTGCCTCTACTTCAGTGACCACAGCTGCGCCTTCTGACTCTGCGTCTGGCCCTAATTCCCTCATATTTGAAATTGGCAAAGTTTTTGAAATCAACTCAGATATTCAAAATCATGGTATTACAAATATAGTTGACAAAAAGAAAAATTTCCCAGCAACGAAACAACATGGCTGTAACAGGCGATGTAAGTTGGACTACGTTTTAGACAATTCTTTTAAGTATAGCGTTGACACCGATTCTGTATTTTGCTTACCATGTGCCCTTTTTGTTCCCACTGAAAAAAAACACAATTTAATTTTAAACATCTTTGTAAATCGTGGCTATAGTAAATGGTCCAATATTAAAAGTAAAGAAGATCTTCATTATGCTACACAATATCACAAAGAAGCGCTAATTGATGCGGAAAACTGTATGCACATTTCGAAAAGGGACATCAAACATTGCCAGTATTAGTTGACAAAGAATTGAAAACCCGTTATGAAGCATATCAACATATTCTAGAAAGAATAGCACAAACACTTTATATCTGCGGTAAACAAGGCATTGCAGTACAAGGAAATATAGAGGGCATCAATCCGTCATTGACATCAAATCCTGGTAACTTTCTTGCATTGCTACGTGAATTTGCAAAGGAAAACAACATTCTATTCCAACATTTAACTGCTCCAGTGGCAAAGAATGCTACATACCTACTTCCTTGTTCACAAAACGAAATAATAGATGTCATTGGTCGTCAAATGATTCAAAGGAGCATTTTGAAAGAAGTCAAAGAGGCCGGCGTCCATGGGATAATGGTTGATGAGGTCTATCCGTATGAGATTTGTTGACAAGGATGAAAACATAAGAGAAGAATATGTTGAATTCCTTGAAGTCAACCGCATAATGGGAGATACAATCGAAAAGGCGATAGTCAACTTCTATCAAATGAATGGACTTCACATAGAGGAATTGCGTTCTCAGTGTTATGATGGAGCAAGCAATATGAGCAGTGAGAAAAGGGAAGTGGCGGGTAATATTTCTCAGTTGGCTTCTTCAGCTCCATACATGCACTGCAATTCTCACATTCTTAGTCTTTCTATTGCTGGTTCATGTAAAGGCAACACTTTGATTGATCATGTCATTACAACCATGAAAACAATTTGCATCTTCTTCGGATACTCTCCTAAACAAGAAATGGTATTAGAGGCAGTTGCAGACACTTACATCCAAATACCAGAAAGGTAATCAAGGATCTTTGCAAAACACGATGGTCTGAAAGGGATAGTGCTTATGAACATTTTTATTTGTCATTTCCCATCATTGTCGAAAGTCTTGAAATTATCAATGGTTCTCATCCAAACAAAGAAATCTTTTCATCTGAATGCACCACTGGATGGGATCAAAATTCCAAACGGGAGGCGACCGCATTTCTGAATGCTATGTGTGAATTTGGATTTATTGTTGGACTTCTCAGTCTATACTATTTCTTTCATCCGCTTCATGGCATCACAAAACGACTTCAAGGATGCACTGTTGATATCATAGCAGCCTATCAAGATATTGAAGAGACTGTTGCTGATCTGAAGTCTGTTCGGTCAGATGTAGACAAGCAGTTTTACAAGGTTTACACTCATGCAGAAAGAATAGGCAATGAAGTCAAAGTTTCTCCATTTCTGCCACGAGTCGCAAAACGCCAAGTCCATCGCCAGAATACACCGGCTGACTCCCACAAAGAGTATTATTGTCGGATTATTGCAATCCCCTTACTTGATGCCATCATAACTGAAATGGAGACATGGTTTGACAAAGTATCTGGAAGGGCTGTTAAGCTGTTATGTCTTGTACCACAAGACAACATCAACTATTCCGACATAGAATAGGTTGTGAGATGTTCAAGTGCGATTTGAACAATCCCCATATAGTCGAAATGGAAGTGTTCTTGTGGAACAGGAAATGGAAGAACGTTCCAAAAGACGAAAGGCCATCTACCCTTGCATCAACCATTCGTCTTTGTGACAAAACAATATATCCAAATCTGTATAGATTACTCAAAATTGCATGTACATTTAGTGTCACATTTTGTGAATGCAAGTGGTCATTCTCAGCTTTGAGGCGGCTTCGTAGTTGGCTAAGATCCAGCATGTCTGTAAAGTGCCTAAGCTCCCTCACCCACATGAACATTCATTATGCCCATGATTTTTTTAAACTACATCCACGAAAAATCAACAGTGCAAACCTTGTGTTCGATTAGTGTACTCGATTAATGTAACTTTTTAACCACAAAACTAATTAAACAATAAATGACAAGTTTTATTTTGTGGATACTATTTTTAAAATTGTACATGTTACATTTACAAATCACAAGCCAACCAAAGTAACCATTTCGAATAAAGACGGATCAACTATTGTATATTAAGTTGACTATTGACTAATTATTTGCTGATTGATCCATGTTTTTTGTAAACAATCTCTCATTGAGTTAATTGTTATGATGATAGAAATCCGAATTTTTTTTATATATTATAAAATGTCGTGTAAAATATCAATTTTATATTTTGCGCATTCTCTATAAAAATGTAGAAACAATACTGTAAATATATACATGTGCTAGAAAGTAATTAATAAATAATGCCTTTTATTATATAGATTTTTTTGATAAATGCTCTTTTCTTCAAAAACGACCCCCTTTGGAAAATCCTGGTGACGGCCATGTTACATATTATGCTAAAAAGTCGTTTGAAAAGGATTCAATATGATGATAGTATTTCTTTTGCCACAGGATTTCAAAAGGTTCTCTACGATATCAGATCAACATCTAATGACGTCATGGGAGAAACACCATTTCAATGCATGTTAGGTTGCCTGATGAGGACCGAATTATCTCTTTTAGAGACTGTCACTACTCAAGATGTGGTCAGCCCAACATGTAGGAAACGTGACGTCCACAAGGAGTATGACAAAAAGTTTTGTTGCAAAATGGAGTATTCCAATGGCGACAAAGTTCTTATTTGGAAGGGTGATCACAAACCATTTTAACATTCTACAGTGATTCCTCTGTAAGTAAATTAACAATTTGTAATTTTTAGTAATATTAAATATAAATGAATACCTTTTATTTAAAAAAATTATATTAAATGTACAAATTCATAACAATGAACTCAATTTAACTGCAATAAATTTATGTGAGTAATGTTTGACATATAGTCAAGGATACTACTTATTTGAATCAACTACATGACCTATTTTGATTGCTTTTTGAACACAATGCGTGGGTACTATTTACACTGCAGTGTTTTAATTTGCTAAATAAAACTGTCAGAATTACTAGAAAAGATGACCAATTAAAATCAAATCAAGGTATCAATAATATATTATTCAATGATTAATCAAAATGCTACTCATAAATGATACTACTAATAAGAATAAAGTCAACATAATAAATGACTACTTATAACAAAATATTATTTGTTTCTTATATCCGACCATTGACCCAACTGATCGCCCTGATGAAATTGTGAACATTGTAAGTGGTATGATTGCTCCATCTACTGTGAATGTTGACAAGTCAGTCGAAATAGGGGAATCCCAGATGGCGCAATTCGAGAAAAATTGGCCTTCAGGTTTCAATACCCTAATTCCAAAACATATAGTTACAATGGCTTTCATGTTGAAGTTGGTACAGATAGGAGAAAAAATTGGCTATGATGTCAATCTGGTGTACTCATGAGTACTCAGTGTGCAGCAGACCCGCTCTATCAATCTCACAGATGTCCTGAAGCAAAAGCTTGCTCCCAATCCCACATCAATGTTCAAAGATGATGGTGAAATGAGAATTGCAACAACCAAGTCTGATCTGAAGAATAAGCTGCAAGTTGCTGTCTCCTTTCGCATGGTGGACAAGGTCGATGCCACAATTATTGATGGGTGTGCGCTTCTGTGGTCTGTGCATTGGCTGGAGAAAGGTACGGTTAAGGACTATGTGAACAATATCTGTGAGTATCAAGTTGGTTGTATCTGGCTGTGACCCCATACCAATTGAACTGTTCTGTGGTAATCAGCTACATGGCGCGGAGCTTTGGACAACCCATGAGGAAGCAGACGTGAAAATGGTGTATCAGGTACTGCACATTGCCTAGAACCAAAATGGTGGTGAAGCCATTAAAGTCATTAGTGATGACACTGATGTTTTTGTTCTGCTGATGCATTTTTGAGAACAACAGAAGTTTAAGTGTACCTTAATTATGGAAGCCACCAGTTTGGAGAGAGTTTCAGTAGACATACAGGCCTCAGTTAAAAAGAGCAAAGACATTGTGCCACATCTCTTTGTAGCCCTTGGACTAACAGGTTGTGACACGGTTGCCAAGCTTCATGGCATTGGCAAGGGAACTGTTACAAGCTTAAACAAGGACACATGTTTACTCATTTGGGGGATCTCCACGCAGCATTGGATGAGGTCATGGAAGAAACTACAAAATTTATTGGTGCATGCTATGGCAGCAAAGAGACAGGTGACTTGTCCCAAATCCGTGTAGATCTCTGGTCAAAAAAGATGGGAAATAAGAACATCACAGCCGATCCACCTCTGAAATCGATACCACCAACAAATGAGGCATTCCAAGAAAATGTTTTACGTGCACATGTGCAAGTTGCAGTGTGGAGGTGTCCCCCTCATCGTTTGACCCTACTGATTACGTGTGGTCTTGTGATGAGACTACTAAAACGCTGACACCAAAAACACTCCCTCCAGATGTGGCCATAGCCCCTCCAGAAATGTTGAAGTTGATTCGATGAGGATGTTGTACAACCATGTAGTACACAGAGATGTGGTTGTCTAACAGGACACTTGCCATGTACTTTTTTTGTGCGTCGTGGGGAATCAACCTGTGGAAATCCGTACAACAAGGACAGGGAAGGGGAGCAAGACTGTGAAAATGAAGAATAATATATTATGACCCCCACGCAAATTGCTCAAAGGTGCCAAGCTGGCATCAACCGGATTCTGAATCAGCACAACTCAAAGATATGAAATCTGCAAAAAAAACTTTGTGGAGACGCCAAAGCCACATTGAGTGCAATACTGCTGGACTACAACCATATAAAATTATTACCCTTTAATATGTGTGTATATACTATAGGTGACAAATTTTACCAATATTACACCTGTCCTATAGGATAAAGTCCACAGGATCTGCGGCCAGTGGTCCTATAGGATCTGCCAGCAGAAATCTGTAAGATAGGTAATATGTGGTCCTACACATCCATATATATATATTTTTTTTTTAAATTAAATTTTAACATTTCAAATTTGAAATAATTTTAATATGTAAAATCGTCCAATATATCTTTAAATGTAGAAGAAATATTGTTTAAAAGTAAACAGCCAATTTTATTCAAGCCAAGTAGAATTGTGTAGTAAATTGGAACTATTATAACGTTATAGTTGGTGCTTGAAATACCTGCCTTTTTAAGCACCAATTACCCAGAAAAAAGTGAGCCTAAAGAAAATGGATGTATGAGAAGGGTTACCATCTTTTCCAACCGTGCTGGGGGGCTATTACAAATGCATAAGCTATGAAGCAATTGATTTGATCATTGCAACCATCACTCGACGATTTGATAAACAAAGCTTCAAAATATTACAATTTATCTAAGAAAACTACCGAGATGAAATCCCATTAAAATCATAATTGCAAACGTTCAAAATTCTTGTTGAAGAATAAACAAGGGACACAATACCTATGATGACACAACTGCACCATTTTGAAATTAGTTGATGTAGCAATAGTGGGGCGGTTTATTCCAAATATTAAAAAGAATTGTATTTTTGTGATAAAAGCAGCAAATTTCGCTCAAATGTGCATAAATATATGTTGATAAAATTTTAAGATTATGGGCCACTTCAAATTATCTTCTTAGATCCGCCATATAGAATTTCAAAATGGCTGCTGCTTGAAATCTACATTTGATATTATAGCTATGGACATAATGTGGCTATTTACTTGATCCTGGTATCTAAATGTATTTTTTTGGGGTAAGGAATCCAATGATACCAATTTAAACTTGATATTGTCAAATATTAGCTTACATTTGGTCAAATCTTTTAAAAATAAAAAAATGCAAAAAAATGCATTTGCAATTATTTCTTGTATAAGTTTAATGCAGATATTGACTTTAATTCTGGTGTATAAATGAATGTTTACATGGAGGTAATTCTATTGGTATAGTAGTCCCTTTTTTGCCGCACTACTATACTGATATACCCCTGTTATTGACAGCATTAAGAAGTCACCTGTCCCAGCTGCTACAGTTGACCTGAGGAGACTTAAACAGCACACTGATGAAGAATTCCAATGGCTAGCAGATGCAAAGCGAGTCCTGGAAGACAATACTGATACTGTGGGCAATTGCAACACATCTTAAGCTGTCTTTAATGATGCTCTTCCTAGTGAGCGCCCACACAGTGGCCATGATCCGACACTCAATGGACGTTGTGAAGAATGCTGTCAAACACCTGAATCCTGGATAGACAACATTGGTCACCTTTGATCAGCCCCTGTTTGCTTTAGCCAAGCAGATACAGTGGAAGTGGCCCAACAGATATGGTGAAGACCAGATTGTGGTGGTGTTTGGTGGCCTCCACATAGAGATGGCAGCACTGAAGACAGTGGGGGACTTTCTGCAGGGAAGTGGCTAGATGCAAGTATTTGTGTAAGCCGAGATTGCAACAGCAGGAACAGCAAACTCTTTCCTGTGAGCATCCCATGTCTTACTCACAAGTAGAGCACATTTAGTGTCTGCAGCAGCACTGATCTTCCGAGTACACATCGCCTTCAGGGAAACTATGGCGCAGGGGCGTTTCAAACAAAGAATGTGTTCAAATATATGTCATCTACATCCTTGAATGCCTCAAAGAAGCGAAGAGAAGACAGATTCAACACAATCGAGTTTTGACCACCAGATGCAATGACCCAGCAATTGGCATTTGGATATAACTTAAAGCTGGGAATATCAAATGGAACATGGTTCCTGTGAAACCATCCTGCTACACTTGCAAGAGTATCTTCAGTTTAGACCTGGCCTTTCTCGAATTTCATTGTGGTACCACAAGCCACAAGCAAACCAAGTGCAGCAGGGTATCTAGACACAAGCCCGAGAATGAGAACAACATGTTGATCCCGCTGACCCAAATGACAAATACGACTAACTGAGACCAAGTAGTACCCTCCACCCCCCCAAGCCCCAGAGTTAATATCACTTGTCCTAACTGTAGTAAGAAGTACTTCAGAAAAGCCAGTGAGATAAAGTGCTCATAAGAAGTGCTTCGATCTGACCAGAAGTCATAAAAAGGTCCTCAATAGGTGTAACATTCTGAATGCATGTGTCAACAGAGAATGGGGCTGGAAGATGGACACATTTAGAAAAGTGTTTTCGGCAATGATTACGAGCGTGCTGGACAATTGTGGCCTTGAGAGATGCCAAAACCTAGCCCTCAGAAAAGTCACGGGACAACTCACTACATCTCCTGTTGAAGCAATCATTTTTTACATAATAGAAGACTTTTGAAAGTCAAAATTAAACTAGTAAAGGTGCAAATGTAACTAGTAAAAGGGTACAAAATTTAACATAGGTTTTACCGGAGTTGTTGGGGAGAGGAGGTGTGGTGTCTTTGTTCAAACAAAAGATCCTTTGTTTGGTTCAGACCTCCCCTTCCCGACTACTAATAAACTTATTTTCAAGTGTCTTTTGAGACCATTTAAGGAAACTGTTTAAAAAAAGGTTGTTTCAGAAACGTTACCTACCTATATAATATAGGTTAGGTGTTCTCGGTTGAACTCTTCCAATAAAGAGATTTATTTTGTTTTCTAAACTTTCACTCTGGCCTCTAATCGATCGGATTGCCGGTCATCCCACACCAAAGTAGACTGCGATCCACTTTTCACTCCCCTTTGACTCAGTATGTGGAAAGAACCAAGCACATCACTGGCCAACTTATGTGCAGCATATCAAGTAGCAATCGACCTCCTCCTTGTAATCCGCCACCTCCACCACTACCTTGGTCCAGTGCCTCGGACCTATCCTACAGGCAATGGACAACCACAACCATCCCCCTCCCAATCAGGCAGAACCAGTACCGGCAGCCGCCCCCGGCATTGCCAACCAGCCCCAACAAGTTGCCGCTGGACCTATACAGATGGCTGCAGGGGCTGCCTTCTTCCTCAGTGTGCTGGTTACCAACGCACTTCAATACTTCCTTCTACAAAAGGACAACAAGCTGCTTGGAAAAGCAGCTTACACAGAGACTCAACTCATCGAAAAGCTTGACCAAGCTTTGGACTGATCTGCCCTGGACCTCCCAACAACACTTGCTCTTCTACAGGACTGGCTCAGAACCTTTTCCATCACTGCCACGTGTGGATGGAAGGATGCAGTCGCCTTGGAGGCAACTAGTATCCAGTCTTGGTTCGGAGTACCACCCATACTCTACCTCTACAACTCCTCCTCTGGGGGGGGGGTCCTCCAGTAAAGGACAATACCAGAATCCTAAGTGGCTATTAATATGGGTACTAATATATAAATATTAATAGCAGCAGTTAACATCTTTTGCAAATATAATTTCTCTATGCTTGGTCTACTCATGATGTTGTGTGTCATTTTCCTTTCCTTTACCAAATTCTCCAACCACATGTGCCATCTTGGTACTTACAGATACCATCGAGCATGGCAAAGCTGCAGGGTACTCATGCCTCGTCGCCAACATGTTTTCATATATAAGTATCTGTTTTCCCTCATCTCTAGAAAGCGTTTATCCTTACGATTTGTCCCTTCGAAGGAGAACAAGGTGGATTTCCTCTCCCGGGTGCACCTTCTGTGATTCCTCATTGCTGGCCCCCGGGGAGGGATGCGTCATCTTGCTGACGTTCCATATTCTGATTGGCCCACATCACTTCTGGTTCCTGATTTCCGGTTCCGGTGGCGTGGGTCAGGCTCATTATTCATTTTATGTTGTATTATCATTGTGGTCGGTCGTATTTATTTACTCTGACCACCCTGTTTGTATTTGTTTGTATTTGTTTGTCTCTATAATAAAGGGTTTTCTGACCCAGAGAAAAAAATATGATCCGGCCCATCAGCAATACCACAGCCCACCATTTTACCATATTATTAAAAGATAAGTAAATTAAAAGAACCTAAACGTAGCTGACATTGCAGAATTTTGATTAGATATAGTTTGATATTATACTGGTATTTTAATATTTTGCTGTACTGCAGCAGACTAGGAAACTCCAGAAAAAATAAAAAATGTATGTACAGTTCAGATTTAGCAACAGTGACAGTAACAGCAATTAGTAACAGTATGCATTTATATAAATGAATTTTAACTGCACTAACTAATTTCTTAATGAAATATTTGCATTTAGTAACATCAGATTTAGTGATAATTTGGGTATAGTAACATAATTATATGCCCCACATTCAATTAGAATCGCATTTAGTAACAGTACTTCTGCTGAGTCAGCTAATAACCAAGTTAAAATGAGACATTAGAGATTATTGATTGCTGGGGTAGCGACTTGGTCGGGTGTGTGCTTATGAGTGTGTCTCTACCTAATTGGTTCATCATTAAATACATACCCACACAATCGATTATAGAGATCTGATTGGATAAGATTGTTCAAAAGTGATTCAAAAGTCCCTGGCAGTTAAAAAACATGTATTGTTTAAAATTTTATAATCTATGTATATATTTAAATGTAAAATGTACTTTTAAATTAGTCATCATGTAAAAGGATCATGCAAATTTTACATCTCAAAGAAACCACCATCTTGTCCACATGCTCCTTACAGAGTTTTGGAAAGTCACGGAAAGTTTGTTGGAACAGAGCAATGGGTATTGCTTGAAGATCAGTGTGGCGATTAAGTTGGAGAGTTGATCCAGTAAAATATGACACCAGGTATGTAGACTTTTGTCGCAAATACGACCAAAGCCAGAAGTAAGAAATATGCCCTGTAACCATTTCTCATTATTTGGGGTGTTATGAGTTATATGAAATCATGCACATTATATCATGATTTTAAAATTTAGATTCTTGAAGATATCGATCTTTCCAAACTGAATAGTGGGGGCCAGCATCAATGCCTTACACCTAGCCAACATGGTTCTGAAGGAGGAGGATAAAGGTGGGCGCTTGCATTAGTTGCAGTATAGTCATGTTCAACAAATTGTTCCGAACTGATTATATATAGCCAATTCGATAACTAATCCTGTTTTCATTGTATAGTGAATAATATTTTATTTTAATTAATTGAGAACTTTGAACACTAAATTAAGTTGCTAATGTATCCTCAAGATAATTTTTTTCAGAGGCTGTTAAGCTTAAGTTCCCTACTGGTTGGGAGATTGGAAAATTGGCACCTGAATAGAAAGTGCCCTGCTCCAATTAAAAATATGAATAACATGAATCCTACACAATTATTCTGCACATGTCAAAATTGTAACTTGATTAAAAGTGTTTTGTACTATCTATTGATTTATACAACACATTTATTTAAGTTGTCGTACTGAACACAATTCATTATTTTATTATTTCATTATTCATGGTCATGGATGAAAGTGTGTCAAGCAACTTATGCGCCACCCTGTATATATTAAAAATAAAATTTACTGGATTAACAAAATGCTTTGTTTGTTTGTTGATACCAACATCGATATTTTATCTCAATTGCTTTAATAATTTGGCTGCTAATTCTTAGATAATAAAATCAATCTTGCTCCATTTTGTTCTCAAAACGAAGTCTGCTTTCACAAGTATTGGACTCTCTCCCTCTCTTGCTTTTATTTTTCTATTTTTTATGCCTCCTAATGCCTCTATTTCCCGTGGATTGTTACCTATCTCAATGAAAAACAGCTACTTGTATTGTCAATGCATTCATTAATTTGCGTCTCGATTATTGCAATAATCTGCTTTACTGATTCTGTTCTGCATCGAGAATAAATTGAGTTTTCAACATATCCAAAACTGCTGCTCTCAACTAGTAAATCGCCTTGGCCACGCTATGCGCAAACATCTTTGGGGATTTGAGACCTGCACAGCTGGCTATGCCCATCAAAATGAATCATTTTTACAATTTTACATCATCATCTCCTACTACTAGAAATCTATGGTGAACTTCCAAACTATCTTAGAGACAAACTTATTGAGATCATACTCAAAATCTACCAAAAATTTCGATCTCAATCAGCACAATTTCATGAACAACCTTCGCTAATTCAGTTGCCTTGATAGCTCGGCCGGGTGGCTTAGCGTTTTGTGGTTCTGGCAATTGGAACTAATAGGCATATTTAATATATAGCCCCACAAACTAACCAAATTGACGTTTGATCTCCCGACAAATAATATGTCCATATACATAGATACACAGAAACTAACACAGGATATTAATAGTGTATACCAGAAGTATTACAAAAGTATATATACAACAACTCAAAAATCTATTTTTTTATAATTCTTTGTAAATAAATTATAATTTGTCATAATTCTTTGTAAAAATTGTAATTTGTCAAAAATTATTTATAAAACATTGGCCTTGATATTGCCAATAAATAAGACTATTCCTATTACTGTGTTCACTTTTATCATACAATGCAGTGTTAATACTAAAGTAGTCTAATGCACTTTTCCCAATCAACTAAAATTTGTTTTATACAAACCTTACCATTGTAATGCATCAATATATAATATGTAAAAAAAATTCTAATTTTGTGTTTTATAAAATCTTGATGTTGAAAATAATCAGAGAAAGATTTGTTGATAGATTCCAAAGATGGAACTTGTTCTCTTTTCTTCTATTTGCAGAAATGTTGAACTTCATTGGAACCAATTAACATGGTAGTATTGTGACAATGTGTGATCGGTTTGGAAGTTGGAGCTTTCAACCAGATGCGGGTTATGAAGATCTTAGTGACAGATGGAGGAAGCTGTTAGCAGGAAGTGACATCATGTTGAATGATCCTTTCCTTCTCCCCGCATGTTTGGGAAGACACCTGGTTCGTGTGATTCTTTATGGCCCTGCAGGAGGAATGGAAGTGAAAATCTTAATGTCCACAAACAGTTACAATAATGGAGCTGTTATTCCTCTCGACCTTCGTGTGGTCATGACAATTCAAAACGAACAACATGAATGTCGAGTCAGGATCACTGAGAAAAGCAAACACTTCACAATAATTAAAAATGTAAACATAAAACATTTAAATAAAAACATCTTTCTAAACATTTCTTTCCAATTTTCATGTTAAAAGGTCCTCAATCCTTTATTTATGTTTAACACAAAGTTGTCAAATCCAAATCGGAGATCTTAAAATATATTTGGAATTTTTTAATGAATTTATGGTATTTATATAACAGCAGTACATAGAGTAGCAGCATTCATTCTTCTGTCATCATGGCCAGATGCACATTAACTGTAGAGGAATGTGTGGCAGTCATTAAAAACTATTATTCCACTAGAAGTTATAAATATTTTCAGCAGAATTGGACTTCCAGATTTGCCACTGGAGACAACTGCCAAATCAACCATGTATTTTTTAATATCCAAGTTTGAGAAAACTGGGACTATTGGTAATGCACCTAGGTCTGGGCAAACAACATCTGTGAGAAATAATGATAATCGTCAGTTAGTTGCGACATTGTATGTCAAAAGTCCTGGAACTAGATATTTCTGACAGATCCCTTTGTTGAATGGTACAAGACAGCATCTTTTATATGGAATTAATGATGATGACCCCACAAGTGCATGCCATTTTGGGAAGACTTTCTTGCCTTTTATGAAGATGATACTAAAATCGTTGACCAAATCCTGTGGACAGATAAGGCTACTTTCAAGATGAATGGACATGTAAACTGGCACAACAGCATTAATTGGTCATTAATAACTTAATGTTCCAGGTATCAATGTTTGGGCAAAGTTTGTAGTGCTGGCTTCAAAGGAATGCAGGCATCCTTCAATGTACCTTTGTTGTTCTATGGGTTGTGTACTCACTTGACCACCCTTGTATTAAGTTACAGCTGGTTTGTGTATTGTGTGTTTGTTACTGGAGTTTGCTCCCATTACAACTGGATAAATGATGAGTCAACATGACAACCCAGACCCCTACTCACTCCTTGAAGAACTGGTCCACTGAATGAATTTAGTTCATATATATATATATGTGCGAAGAAAGTTGTATATGTGTCAAATGACTGTTGCTTTAGAAAAATACAGAGATTTTCTACAGGAGGCATTTGATTCATTTGGTACATATGCATTATGCTGTGAAGGAAAGAAAATTGCATACTTGATAATGTTTGGCCCCAAGTATCAAATCATACAAAAACATTTCTACCCAACAAAAATTGTATATTATTATGGCAACCACCACATACTCTCAGGACACCAACATGCTTGATAAATTTGTCTTGGCCAAGCTCAAAATGGAGCCATCTCATTCAGTTGAATACTTGCAAGGAGTTAAAGGCAGTTTACCAAAATGAAAACACATTGTCAAAATATGATTAACAATCCTGGAAATTATGTTATATATTGATTGACTTTGTTATTATTACATCATATATTTACTTTGTTTTACATAGATAATGTTAATTAATTGTGTATATAATAAAAAAAAATACTAAATTTAATGAAAAGCATGTTTTTTTCAGATCAACCTATATATATCATTTATTATTTACATACCTAATTGTATTTCTTTTTTTTTTCTGTTTTAAATTTTTTCTATTACTTAGTTATATAAATACCTCTTTATTTAATTATTCAATTTGAAAATGTTTATTGAAATAAATGGAATGCATCATGATTTTATTTTTCAGTACATTCAAGATTGGCTTCACAAATGTACCTATATTTCAAAGAAAATGGTAAAGGAGAACTCCAGCTGCTAAAGCTGTCAAATATGGAGCATAGTCATCCTGAAACATCTAGAGATGTATTCTCTTTCTTGCCTGGTCAATGATGACTACAGAATGAAGAGAAAGTGGAAGTGAAAAAATGCTGCATTGAGGTTGCAATAAAAAGTTTTTGGCTAACCACCTCAAACAGGCTGGTAAAAGAGTAAAACTTTAAGATCTGCACAGCCTAAAGTAAATGTTTTAACATCATCAAAGGTAAATGACAATTTGAAAGTTGTTGTGGAGCTGTAATTAAAAGTTTAATCTTTAAAAAATCCTATTTGTAAAAATCTTTCCTTACCAAAGATGTGTTCAGACCAATTGGACATACCAACCACTAGAATATGTAACAAAGTTTTGAAAAGTAGTCTGCAGCATTTGTGAAACTTGTAACAAATCAAGATAGTAATGAAGTAATGGCCACAGGATTTATAGACAACTTGGCTCAAATGGACAACTCGGCCTATAAAGCCAAGGGACAACTATAACTATAATGTTGACAGTTAATCAGATCAAATAACATAAATGTAACAATGCACAGATAGTGAATGGAAACAGTAAATGGGATACACATAATCGGATCAAAAAAGATTATTAATACATAATTAATCTAAACTGAATACATCTACTTTGATAAAATTAACCACTATTAATCAATCTATTAGTATTTTTCTTTTAAATGGTAGTAAATTTTATCTCAAAGTGTTTTAATTTTAGGGTTATTTTAATATTTTTTATATTAATAATAATAATGTTATATAGTAGTTCTGGGCCAAGTTGTCTTGGGCCGAGTTGTCCCATTACCTTTATTACCAAGTCCAGAGGATGAGATAAATTTATTAGTATTTTTCTGAAGTGCTAATTGTTGATGCAGCATACAGACTAAACAGCAATCACATACCCTTGTCTGTACTGATTGCTGAGGACTCAAACAGTAACAGTAAAGTTGTTGGTTTGTGGATTGTCAAAAATGAGACAGATATTATCTATATATATTATCATTTTAATAAATATCCCTTATTACTATTGTTCATCATTTGTTTTTAATTAATTTTCTGGCACAAGAAAATTAGGCACTGTAAAAGTAAAAAAAAAAGTACTTTACAAGGATGGGACCTATAGTTGGGGGGGGGGGGCTATGGTTGGTGGGTGCCCCTATAGTTGGATCATGGTCTATATTATAGTTGGATTGGAAAAATTAAACAAATTTACAATATCAAAAGAAAATACACAAAGAATTAAAAATTAGATAATAAAATAAGGCAAACCTATGGTTTTGCATCCTTAAAAAAATATTTTTAATTTTTTTAATTGAATGTTATAGTTGATAATGTAAAATGTAAATAAGTTAAGAATTATGTTATAAATCTAGACAAAAGTATATATTTTTTTTATTCAACCAACAAGTGCTAATCAATATACAGGGTGGCCCAAAAGTCACCTGACAGTAAAAATATATTGTTTTTTTTTGTTGTTGTAAAAGTAGCAAGATTTTTTCAAATGTTGTTGAAATATTCACATTTTGCCATTTACTACTTTGGCGCATGACATTAGTATGTTTGACAGAAATTTATTTTAATAATTTGGAAATTCCAACACAACTTTAGAAATTCCAACATAACTTTATAAATTCCATCATAATTACTGGTTGTTTCTTTGAGGACTATTGCAATGAATAAACTGTCTGTTGAAGAAAGAGTATTCATTATTGAGAAGTACTGGCAAACGGAGAATGCAGAAAGAGTCCAGGAAGCCTGGACAGCAAAGTATGGAATTGCAAAACCTCTGACACACAGAGATACAATTTGCAACATAAGAAATCGTTTCCATGCTCATGGAACTGTCGCAGACCTCACACGCTCTGGGCGACTGCAAGTATCTACAACAACAGCAAACTGCGATATGGTTGCTACATCATTAACTAAAAGTCACCAAAAAAGCATGTGAAGACTATCAGATGAATTAGACATTCCTAGGACATTTTTGCAAAGAATTCTACAAAAATGTGGATACAAACCATATCGCCCTCAACTCAACTAATAGGAGATGATCCTGATTGAAGATTGCAAATGTGTGAACTTTTTCTTAATCAATATGAAGAAGATCCTGCTTTAATGTCAAAAATAATGTGGACTGACAAAGCCAATTTCAAGCTTAATGGCAGCATCTGTCAT
>JAUZNC010040103.1:0-11911 GCA_034780395.1 Vannuccia rotundouncinata | reverse complement strand
AAATATTTCTCGACTACGGAAATGGGATCGTTCAAAACGCTCTAATTGTTTTTTCCCAATTTCCGTTGTAAGAAGGCATCTCTTCGGATGGAGAGTTACTTTTTATCAACTTTTTAGTAACACTCATCTGCCTAACGATCAGTTTTTGATCTCCACATACGCAATATCCGGTGGTTAGCTGGTTGACCAGTTGATGGAGTTTAACCTCTTCTCGATGATGAATAACCACAGCGAAGAACTTTTCGAATAGACTTGAAGCTCTACTCAAAAGAAGAACGGTGTGTGAATTAAAAGTTCGAAGAATTGGTGCCATAGCTAGGCTGCTGCATATGTCATGCCGTCTCAAGCTAGCAGAGTAGAAATACAGATTTTTAATCATTGGTTGACAACCACAATTCGCGCTTGCTTCAACGATTAAAATAAAATCTAGTTTGCGGAATAGATATTTCTACACTGGATGCTTGATGAATTTCTGCTGGTTCGGCAAAATCAGTTGAAGTATTGGACAGTGGAACGATTTTAAAGGGTCTGGATACTTTCAATATTCCAATTATAAAGTTGTGAAAGAATTTGTGTTTATTTTTGTAATTTACATATAATAAAATAATTACAGCCAAACAAACTCCCACAATAAAAGCCGTTACACCAGCTATTATTACATCTTCCTGAATCGAAGTGCAGTTTAATGGAGTCAGATTACTGTCAGTTATAAAATGAGGCCAGTTGGACATGATTTTGTAAAGTTCCATTCCAGGTGATGAGCTTCCTGGTCGAATGTCTTGATGAGCTGCAAGTGTATAATTCGCTTCAATGTAATTTTGATTAACTCCACATTGAATCAAGTTCTTGGCAGTGTTTAAGGCAGCTAAACTGGGTCTTCTATGTTCAAACCATCCAATAAACACAATTCCAATGCTGATTTGATTGTACGCTCCACTATGAGAACCTTGAACATTCCAACCCCTTCCTTCGTAAACGTTTCCGTCATCGCCTATTAAAAAATTGAAAGCAATATTGAATTTTCCTAACGTATTCTGAGCATTGATCAATGCTAAAGCACGATCGATTGGGTATAAAACTATCAAATATTATAACCGTATTTGGTATTGTTTTAAATCTTTCAATATGTTTTGGTTCTATGGCGTTCCAATATGAGCGATCAATTATGTCTGCACACTTTTTAAAGGCTTTAAATCCACTGAAGAATATCGCAAAAATTGATACTTTGAAGAGACGAAACAGACATCCAATATTTTTTATATCCTGTGGAAACAAAAAAACTTTCATTTATTTGAACATAGCTTTCATGAACTTTATGAAATGCCATTCCAGAGAATATTCTTTTTAATGTATGTATGCTCTTGTTTTGCGAGCAATCATATTCACTAATTGTAATATCGTTTTTATTCAATATACACAAACACGTTTTTAAATAAGGACTTCTAGTGGTTGGTAATAGAGAATCGGCTTTTCGTGTGCAACATGAAAATGTCCATGATTGATAATACATGAAGTATAATTCAGGTGGTAAAATATTAACATCTTTTTCTGGAATTCTTTTGTTATCAAATAAAATGCAGTTAGAATTTTGCTGTTCAAAAAACGGTTGTCTACATCGATGGTTTTCATGGCAACTTTCCAAACAAACGTGAGGATTTTGTGTTTGAAATATGCCAACAACATACCCATCGATTGGAATGTGGACCAAAGGTGTATTGAAAATCCATTTTCCGATACTGCACTTCGGGTATCCAAGAGCATGTTGGCATTTAGAGGGAGGCAAACTATTGAGATAAGGTCGGCAACAAATCCATTTATGCGATACCCAATTACTGTCAAGAGTAGAGTTAATGAGAAAGCTTCCAAACTTTCGATTTAACTCACAACGACGACTCTCTGCGTTATAATTTATAGATCCACAGATTTTGTTTCGAAGGCATTCAATCCAGCATTCGTACTGACGATAATTAGAAAATATCTTTAGTGAAGGCATGCGTTGTGCTTGTATATGTGTATTTATGAATGACAACCAGTAACCAGGACAACGATTAACTGCTGGATAACAAAGTTTTTCTCTTTCACAACAGTTCCAGATGCAAACATTGTTTCTTTGCGAATCAACGACCCAAGATTTATGGTCGTACAGGTGACAAGTTAATCCAGATTTATCCATTATAAACGAAGCCATCAGACACCAGTTGGTTTCAATACACTTCTCTTGACATTGAGTAATTTTTAATTTAATTTCAGATAATCGTGCTACTCCATGGGATATATCAGGTTTACCCAAGTAGGATTGTAACTTTCCGTCACATTTTCCAGGATGATGGACGCATTGGTGTGGTTCCGAAAATAAGTGTGCGTTCAAACTGACTTTAATATTGAAGCTAGCATTAATTAATAAAACGATGACTGCAGTCTGAAGAAATTTATGATGAATGAAAGGCTGTGACATTATTTAAAATATAGAATTGAATAATAATGCAAGTAGATAATAATGTTGTTTTGTCATGGATGGCATGTATGTGTGTGCAAGTTAATGTTCTCATTTCAGATAAGGATATTATTAACCAATGCAGTGACAATAACTGCACTCCACGTTACTATATGAGTTCACTCAAGATGTCATCCTGTTATGGAGATAAAGATATAAACTACTTCATTTCTCTATTTGAGAATTCAAAATATTTGACCAAGATGTTTAATATTAAAAATTAAAATTATGGTGCCCTTAATTTTTTTTTAAATTAATGCAGAAAATTAATTTTTTTTAAATAAAAAAAATTTCAAAGACTGCAATATTTTAAAGAACAAAGTGACTGCGAATAATTAAAATTTTGTACCTACATCAAAACATAAAATAAAAGATGTGCTATTTTATTTTAACAATTTCAGAAATACAATTATAATATATTTACATTTAATGAGATTTTTATTATTTCCACATATTTTTTTGTAATTCAATAATATCAATACCAAAAGTTGAAATCGACACCAGAAGATTATAATTGATTAAAAAAATAGTTTTGTGGAGATTTTATCATTTTCGTTTTCTGATTTGGTTCGTTTGTATCTTTTTTAATTTAAAATTATATACATATAATCAAATTTATATTTGCATATACCTAGTCAAAAATTCAGCCATCTAAATTATTTGCTTATAATATTATCTTATTGTAAATATACTACTTGAATATGAATAGTACAATAATAATAATATCGGAAATTAGGGCAAAACTATTTCTATTGTTAATAGATTAAAAGTAATCATTTAAAATTTTTAAAAGTTTAAAAGTAATAAAATTTGTAATATTAATTGTTGTGTCATTGATGGTATACTGTAGGTATTTAGTATAAATTTTTTCTAAAATAATAACTATGTATTTATGTGTAAAACTATTACACATTTTTACCCTTTACACTTAAATTGTGCTTCTATTTCTAATCACATAAATAATGTTAATTATTTAACGTTTTCAATAAATGTAGACTACAATATTCAAATTAAGAAATCTTGCTATTACTTGCAAATAATACCATTCAAAAATTTGAATTTAATTGATATTATTGATTATTAAAAAATAGAACAACATTAAGTAATAACTAAAATATTGAGTAATATCCACAAACTTGAAAATGTTGTGCTTATATAAATCAAAATTTTGGAAAAAATCTTTTGATATCTTTTCGAATAGATCGAATACCAATCGCTATTAAATTTGAAGTAGTTGATTCAATAAAGAAAAAGAAAAATAAATCACAGTTAAAGAATTAAACTAATTTTAAAATTTTAAAAATATGTATGAGAACTACAACAAAAGGTTGAAGAATAAATTTTGATTACAGACACAAAAAATTTAGTTGCTTGTTAAATTATTGTAATAGACATTAGTAAAACAAATATTTATTTTAGTTTTTAATTATAGAACAGCATGATAAAAAAAATACAAAAGAAGTGAAATAATACACCCCCACTATAAATTACACGAAGCTAAAACTAAACTAGCTATTATAGGTAAATAGATACAATAATAATTAATTAAAAATGATACTAAATATTAACCAAAATACTGTTTTTGATTTATCTGTATTTTTATTTTTATATTTAATATAAACACGCCAATTAATCCAGACAAACAGGAAATAAACAATATAAGACCAATTGTATCATGTGATACTTATTTATAGCGAGCTACAGACACGTGTCTTCTCGTCTCTTGATCTGACTGGAAATTTAGATTGTAGAACCTCCAACTATAAAAGTCCCTAATATACAGGGTGTTTCATGAATCACGCCAAACTATCCAATAGCAAAAAAATTGTATTTCAAAAATGTGTATAAATAACTAATAATATAACAGAAACACAATAGTAGTGTTAATTCAAATATCAATACAACAGTTCACTCAAGTGTTCAATATGATGTCCACCTTCCTGGAGACAAAGAGCTATTCTTTCTATAAATAATTTGTGATATTTCGACACATACCAAGAGAAATGGTTTATGACTTTCATCATTCTTTTGATGAAATGTGAGTTTATAAGGATGGTACTTCTGTGTGCAGTATTCGCTAGTTATCTGCCAATTTATGATGTAACATAGACAGATTATATTATAAATAAAAAAAATTGGGGCGTCATTCATGAAACACCCTGTATATTCGCTCAGCTATCTGATGTTGCCCTCTTTTCGAAAAGTCTTCGATTTTTAATGATATGGACGATTTGTGTCATTTTGCAATCAATTATGAGGAAACAATTGTAATCGATATTTGATGATACAGGAGTTATCGTATAGGGTGTAAACTACTTTGTCAAAAACAATCTCTCTGTGCAATTTATATCGTACAACTCCCGAAAAAACCTATAACCGTGATAGTCGCTCACTTTTACCGACTTTGATATTTTTATAAATAGTCATAAAATAAATTATTATAGTTTTATTAAGAAAATTATTATGGAGAAAACGTCAGTGAGACAAAATGTTTGAAAGATTTTAATTTTGCTCTAAACTTGATTTCATAGCGCAAACTTTTTCATATTGTAGAATTTGTTGGATAATATTATAGAAATTAACTTTGGTTTCATTTTTCTCTCAATTTTTAGTTAGTCAATAAAGTCAAGTTCGTCAATTTCTATGTTCTTTACAAAGAACGATCAGGTGACTACAATACAGAGTACCGCTTTATAGATATTAAATATTTAAAATCGGCTATAATACCTATTACAATCGATCTTTAAAAAATCTCCTCTTTTAATTTTTTTTATGTCGTTCTTTAATAAGGGACAGTTTTTTAATACAAGAATAGACTGTAATATTAATTATAAAAAGTTATTCGATCAAATAAAAAAAATGCTACTATTTGAAATAATTACACCCCATGCAGAAAGCAATTATTATAGGTTACCGAATTTCAAAATCTATCTAGGCCATCTTGAATCTTTCTTGCTATTTTCTAAATGTAGAATTACCTTAATTTGCATTATATATTGTATGTAGAAGCAATCCGCATGCTTATAACCCTATCCATATACGGGGGGGGGGGCTGTTTTGCCCAGCCCAGCCCCACCTCCTCCTCTCCCTCTCTTCTAATTTCGCTGACATTTTTATTGAACAATTTGAGAATAGTAGCTCTCTTGACTTTTCTTAAAATGAAGTTTTTCTACTTTTAGCGCAAATTTCCCTTTCATAGACCCATGTGGACGATCATGAGAGCATTTCCATCACCAACTCCCCAAATTTACCATTTTTCGAAATTTAAAACAAAAATGGTTATTACCTATATAAATTTAAATCACTGAATAGCTTATATTATGTGATAATCACCTAGATATAATTAAAATAAACATGAATCTACATCAAAATTTATAATGATTGGAAAAAAACCTTTTAGAAATTTTAAAATAAAAATATTTATTGCATATTTTTAATTTTTAACTTCGTCAAAAAATGGTTTCTTCAAATTTCTCTACATAATCTATCAGAAAACATCCTATCGACATACAAATTTAATCCACTTGGCACTATAGGAACCATCTATTCGGAAAGGGGGACCGAATCGCCTTTTCCCCCGCCACCGGTATAATGTAGAAGCGCAAAATCGCGGTAAGGATAGATCTAAATATTATACTTATGCGTTTAAGTGCTTATTTTTAGCTGAAGTTAATCTTTAAATGCGTATTATATAACAATCTTTGTAGCTATCTTAGTTTAAAGCCTTCTTTGACATACCATCCTCCTTGAGCGATTTATTACTCTTTTCGTCAGATTGTTATCAATTAACTTATCTGTCTGTTTTGTGAGATCAATCCACGTCAAATCTATCTTTTTGTGGGATATGTCGGGTTGCGAGGACCGTTATAATAATACAACAATTGGAATATGAAGATAAATAGTTTATCTCTTTTTATTAGAAGATATTTCTAAGTGACCGACCATTAAGATTTATTTACTTGTATTTCTTTGTAAAAAAACATTTTTCAGCATGAATTATTGGATCCTGAATTATTACCAGTAAAACGAAGTTATCTGTTGTATATGTTGTAGTAGATTTCGTTAATATTTTAACTTCATTATAATATGTTGCAAAATATTTAGAATGAATTCACAAAGATATTATAAAATTATAAATTTCAAATTTGTACGCGGAGAAAAATAGGTTAAAAATCTCACTTCTTCTGATTAATATCCATAATATACGACTTATATATTTTAAAAGTAAATTTAAACGAGTCATTTAACTTCGTTTAAATTCAGAATTATTAAATGAAATATTGGATTTCAAAGATTTATGCAATTAATAAACAAATATGAGATAGCAAAAGGGTTCCATCTAAAATGGGGAAAATTTTCTATTTAGTTAAACGTTTGTTTAGTGATCAACTGAGGTCCAGTTTATATAACTCATGAGTTCCATAACTCATTCCTTAATGATGTTTCTTATACTGAATTGGATGTCAATTCAAATTATTTGCGTTTGAGACAAGCGGTTGAATTGAAACAGCGGTAACTTTCAAGCTAACATGATTGATTAATCGTGTGAAGACATCATGAATGAAGCTTTATTTAACCGAATCATGCATGGAAGACGAGGTCCGAAAGAGGAGAGGGAAGGGGAGTCGGGACAATACACTGGACTGTATCACAGTGGGATGTAGTCATTTCAAGTTGGAGACGAGACGAGTTGTCACCTAGATTTTTTTTCATTTTCTATGTCCTGTGCAGATTGATTGATGAGTAAATATAGGACTTATCTGGCTTTCACCGTGTCACCCAACAAAATGATTGAGTGTTGGGAGGAGAGATATACGAGATATGATAATTTGATATCTTGTAATGTAAAAGGCTGGAAGTCAAACTTGTCCAATAAACCTCTATATTGATTAAAATTGATTCAAATCATTCAGAGACCATTTAAATCTAAAATTATAGTAATAGTCCTTAACACATCGTTAATAAATATTTTGAATTTCAAAGAGCTGTAGTTTCAAATCAAATTAATTACTTATTAAATTTGTTAATAATTAAAAACATTTGTCATATTCTGAAACATTTTCATGTTTAAAATTTATTCTTTTTTATATTTTTTTTATCAATAAATTGACCTCCTAAATTTTCCCGGCTGAAATTCAAATACAATTTCTCGATCCTAAATTTTAGAATAAATTTCTACAATTACTTGTAATTATTCCAGAATATGTTATTATCACATTATAAATATTCATAATTTACAGAAAAAGTTTCTTTTTAATTTTTTTTTGCTATCTCAAACTGAGTTAGTCTCAAAATACTCATTTAGATAATTTTGTTTTTCTAAAACTGTTTTAAGGTTTACAAAAATTAATCATAATTATGCAGTTTAATTTTTTAAAACAAAATTAATTAATTACTTTAAATAATCAATAAATTTAAAAACTGGTAAACAAATATTGATTTTGGGAATCAATTTTTGTGAAAAGAAATTTTAATATAAAATATATTTTTAAACTTGATAAAGTTTATGTTATCGGAATGGAAATTTTATACCCTCTGTGTTATATAATTTAAATTTGTAATATTGAATTGATATTCTCAATTATCTTCAACTTTATGATAAGAAGTGACTTCGCGTCCTTGATTGATCTAATTATCAACAAATCATACACGTCTTATCATTACAGTATCTACATAACCACCCTGCTCATACAGTATCCGGGCGGAAGGAGGTACATTTAGTAAAGACCTCTCAGAAACAAACATCCAAATATCTCCCAGCATAGTTGTGAGACATCATTTAATATATACAACAGCAGCATCATCGTCTTCAAGAAAGGTGGGGAGACTGACATGTGCCCATCTTATCCGAGAGCAATAACTTACACATGTTCGGTCAGTGAACACGCTTCGTGGAGAACTCACCCTACACCCCCAAGTCCATCAAAGAAAAGAAAAACACGTGGGGCACAGTTTCTTAAGGGTGAGCCCTACGGGACAATTATTTAATACTTCTCAGATATATAGAAGAGAGGTGAAGGACTTGGTAACATTGTGGCAACTGCCTTTTATTGCAATAATATAAACATCTACGATTGCCTGGCTCCATCTTATTTAATTCTCTAGTTCTGTCAACACCAGGGGTATACGTCACTTCAAGAGATAACATCTCCCTCGAGTTTCATTCATAAATATATTACCATCTAGAGTTATAGGCAGGGGTCTCCAATTTTCTGTCCTTCAATATTTTATGCATATATCTGTTCTTCGCCTATAGATTGCCTCATGAGGAGTAATAGACAAATGCCAATTTAGTGCGCATGTTTTGTTGTTGCTAATTTGTTGATTGCCAAGTGTAAATCTTCACGCTAAACCACAGCAATGATATTGACAGAAGCGTAATTTAAGTTAATCATTCTATTAAATGTCCAAGAAAGATTTCCCAAAATAATATTAAATTATATAGGCTATATTATATAACACAAACTTAAATTATATTAATTATTTTTTAACATTATAAAGGTATATGTTTGTAACACTGTGTTTATGCGAATTTATTCGTTTCCAACATGAAAAGGATTCCTGTAATATTCATAATAATAACTAATGACTTTAACAAATATTTTAAACTGTTATTTTGATATTGAATCATATATCGGATAAGACCTCTTATAATTGAATTCATATTTTATTAACTGAACTAAATTAGAAATCTATATAATTATTGGAAATGTGCTTCTATAGTATATGTTTACTACTTATCGTTATTATACAACTCATGTTTGTAGTATCAAAAGTAATTTATAGATTTTGGAATATATATTTTATATTATATTAATATTAATTTTGGAATCATAAAATATGGTATAAAACAATGTCAAAAATCAATAATTATTTAAAACAGAAATGAATCTATTTTAATCAGCAACAGTTTCAAAATTAAAAATAAACACACTCATTTAATTAATAATATACCTACTATATATATATTAATATAGTCTAGATTATATATAGATGTTTATTTTCTATATTTTTTATATTTTTTATATTTTTTATTAAGTGATACAACAAAAATATTTCAAAAATATAAAAAAGCATGTAATTGGAATATTTGATATATATTTTTTCTAATCAAAATAGGAACAAAATGTAATATTTACAATAAATGAGATATATATATACACAAATATTTACAAGAAAATATTCAATTACTGTAATTATGTACATCTGTGATAGCAATATTATTTGTAGTATAATGGTAACAAAAATGCAGAAATTGGAAAACTTCCCAAAAATTTCCAAAAAAATGTTATATGGTACATTTGTATCGTTTATTATTTATGTATTCTTATATATGTGTTTCAATTAATAGTAATGACAAAGTTCTTCTATGTTATCCTTTAAAACGATTTAGAGAAATTATAAAACCTAATTAATTGAAATCAATTTGAAACATCCAAAAACTGTAAACACACACACAAATTGTTGATTTCATCATCATGACTCCGCAGATGGGCAGGCTACAGTGGACGCTCCCAGGACAGCCGCCAAGTACGAATAGAGTTGCGAGTGTTGCAGAGAGGAGCTTCCAGAACCGTTCAGTGTTTGCAACTTCCGCAGGAGGGACATCGGAGCAGTTGTGCAGGCAGCAGGTGGTGCCATTCCAGTGAGACCGGGTTGAACGAAGAGACTTTCCACCATTGATATGCCAGAGAAAGGGGAGGAGGCTGTGTGACTCTGAATGTGGTCGATAAGCGCCTTGCCACCGACCCCTGGGCAGTGCCGGCCACAGTACATACAGTACTCCGGTTGGAGGGAAGCAGGGCTGGTAGCCGGGGGGAAAAGAGCCGCCCCCAGAAGCTGGTTGTAGTAGGTTCCGGTGTTGTACATCGGCGAGTTGCCCGAGAGTAAATAGGGGTCGGGCACGGACGAGGCGTAGTAAGCCTGTAACCAGGCGTGGAGTAGACTCGCCGTAGCAATCGAGTTCTGGGAGTTTGTGGACGGCACTGGCTCTGCACTTACTGTATTTGTAGTCGTGGTTGTTGTTGTGGTTGCTGTGGTGGTTTCATTCGAGCCTGTTGTCTTCGGGGACGAAGAGATAGGGCCGCGAGTCTCCTGTTGAATTGTGGCATGTTTGGTCGTCGATGAGGTCACGTGACTGTGATGTTTGTTAGTGGCCGTTTGTGATAATTTGCGAACTTTGACCTCTGATTTATCCAGAAATTCAAACTTGCCACTCGGGAAGGCGTCTATGTTTTGAGAGAGTGCGATTTTGTTCGATTCCAAATCATTTTGTGTTTTAGCGTTGCTCTTGGTAGCTGGCGTCTGGTCCAGGGATCTCTTCAAACTCTGTCGAGGTGTGGGAGCATTGAGTAGGTTGAGGGGGGGAGAGTGTCCTGATGATAATTCTCTGGTAATGTTGTCGCATGTTCGAAGCAGAAGAGCGAGTGGACTTTGAGAAGGAAGGGTTACTGCTGGTTCCTGAAAGGGATTGAAAAGATAATTAGTTATAAATATTTAAATTGTTTTTTAAATAAAGCGTTATTATATATTCTGTAATTTAATCCGTAAGAGTTTCATAATTTAAAATTCGAAATATCAATCCCACTTTTGTGGTTTTAAAGAAGTGAATATATCAGAGGTATATTGGGAGGTTAATTTTCTGCTTATTTATTTGGCTGTTAACAAATTCATCACGACCCTTTTTTTACTTGTTTTCTCTGTCATTTTCGCATGTCCTGTTAATCCCCTGAACAGCTTAATTGACACCGGAGGTTTCTTTTAATGACATCTGTTTTCGTATAGTGTATAGGTACACATAACCAGATATGGATAGACACATTCAAAGAGGGAAGAGAGACAGCCCGCGAGCGCGCGATGAGGAACAAACCAAAGAAAACAAGGTTTGGGAAGAAGACAGAGAATAGAGAGGAGGAGGAATGGAGATGAGTGACGTTCTACTAGATAACCAAAAAGGTGGAGGTACCTTGAGTGACGTGTGAAAATGCCTTGACTGATTGACTGGATAAATTAAGTGGCAGTTAGTCTAAAGGCCCAGCGAATGAAGAGACGGTAATCGGGTTCTAATACCACTTTGCTTGCATATTGTTCACAACTCGTAGATATCTCATTAAACAATGTTTCCATGATTAAAAATAGGTTAAAGAGAACAAAAAGAATTCAAACTTATTGAAAGAGAAGTATTCATAAATAGTCCAACAATTATGCTCAATAATGAATCAACAAACGACTGTCTTTTCTAAGGTCATCTTTTTAACAAAATAAAATGTAATTCAATTCCAACATGAGTGTTTTATTAATTGTTCAATTTAAATTATTTCTGAACTAATCAATTAAGAAACATCTACATAGAACAAACACTGTAACAACTGCAAGCAAACACTGTAACAACTACATACAAACACTGTAACAACTGCA
>JAUZNC010040102.1:39077-58548 GCA_034780395.1 Vannuccia rotundouncinata | reverse complement strand
TCTCTCCTGTACAGTTGGTTCTAAATTTTAGATGCTTTTTAAAAAGTTTAATGTTGTTTTTATAGAAACTGTATTTACCAATCCAAGTCACTTCGATTAATTCTTTGCAAGAAATAAAGGTGCCTTCCAAGTTGACTTGGAAAGAAATCAAAGTTTCGGATCACTGGGATCACTGATTATTTACTAGTACAAGTCGATTGGTATAAGGTCGTACATCGTACTTCTCATGTATGCTTTAAAGCTTTTAATATCTTTCAGCCGAACATAATGTAGCTGAGATATATGATGCTCAAAATTAAAATTGCTTTGACGTTGGTGTGGGAGAAAATCACAGAATCCTTTTTGAATGTCCTCTGTGGATAATTATAACTTAGATAAAATCGTCATTAAAATAATAAAAGTTTGAACCTATTATGCTGTTCAACTGTAAGAAGGTTCTAATTTCGTTTACAAAAATCAGCCACAATAACTCAAAGCTCCGCTTCTCTGGCTATTCTCTTTAAATATATAGAGCTAGCATACGCAGTACATCCTATGTTTTTCAGGTGAAGAGCGACTTTAACTTCTGAACAACTTTCTCTAATGATTTGAAGTATGCGTTAAGATCCAGTAGTGGTCAGCAGCCGTACGATACGCTGACGGCCGTTTCATTGCAGATTTACCAACCAAAGTCATTGAGACACTTTACGTATTCGGGATGCACTGGCCTCACCGAAACTGAAACTGAAAATTTTCTATCCACTCTTTATTCCGATTAGGTAAACATTCTGTTAAGGCCCATAACTTATGAAATGTGTCATAAGTTTTACAAATGTACATAAAGCATTGATGGTACAGTAAGAATAGGATTACTCCGAGGAGATATAACGTCGATTGTTTTTTATTGCAAATAGCGGCTGAGATATCATTGGTACTTGTCAATAATCCGAAAATAAAATCACATATCGAGATGAGAAGGCATCAAGAGTCAGAATAAGTTTTAAAGTTTTTTGCCTTTAGATATAAGCTTTTACAATCTTCTCTAGCTGCTCTATATCGCCTTTACTGCCTCCAATCCTTAAGACTACAATATGGTTATACGCTGATAATTACTTTAGGGTGAGTAGGCAGTAGGTGGTCTCCTAGGATTGAGGTTTCGGTGAATACAGCATGACATTTACTGGACCCTATACGTTCGTTACGCCGATGTATCTGATTACTTTTAAATTGATAATTTTAGTTAAAGAAAGAAAAAATGTCGCAGATTGTGACGGAGGCAGAGAGTATGGAGCAGTTGTGGTATGTATTTTTTGGTTGTAAAAGTCATCCACTATATATATATATAGCTCCATAGTTGAATTTTCACGAAGGTATATGAATTGATCATTTACTGCTTTTTTAAACTTATTTTTGCTGTCAAAAATTTATTGTAATGCAAAAATGTGCAAAATATTGTCTGTTTGTATTATTTAATAATTAATTATTTTATGTTTCTTTATTTTCATTGATAGACGTTTGACGGTAAAGATATCACAAGGATTGCTGCCTCAATACCAAGTTTATTGAATATAAGTATATCCTACAAGCTTTTAACGGAACAAGAATTGTCATCTTTTAAAATTTCCTTCACCATACGAAGAGAATCACGTCGCCCAGCATTCCCATTGGAGTGCGTGGATCGCCTAAACATTCTGAAAGAGTAAGAGATTTGTCGGAAACTAAATTTCTATTATTATAGTTTTGTGATCCAGAAAATGTTTTAATCTCAATTGGGATTAATATGAATAAAATCATGTTTGCTAATATATCTATTATATTGTGAATATTTTCGTATGAATCAATTTTTCTGTAATGGTGATCAGATATCTTCTTTATTCCAGCTTTATAATAATAGCTCTGATTTATACTTTTTACCTAAATAGAAACAGCCAAATTTTTTCTTTGTCGATGTCCTTTCATTTTTCTCTTCCTGTTTTCTCTTTTTCGTTTCTAATGTAGTTGCCTGGTTAGTTTTGTTTGTTTAGATATTGTATTTAGAAATAAACTAAAATTGTTTTTCATGATACTAAATATAAAAAAAATATTTCATATTTTTTTTTGTAATTATCTTTTACAGAAGTTGTGCTAGCACGGTTTCCAGATAGTTGGAGAGAAGCAAAATTTGAGGTCTTAATATGGACATATATATACCCACTCTCAAAAATGAAATAAAATTACGTATCATTTATTTTCTTTACATTTTAAATACAGCTATAATATACATACACTGTATATTTATTTTGTGTACCTTACTAAAAAATATATCGAATATATTATTAATGTTGTATTTTATGAGTGATATATATTTAAATAGTAGAAGCATTATATAGTTACCTGCGGTTATTTAAATCCAATCTTTGTCTTATAGAATAAACATATCGTCAATAATTATTAAAATTTATTTCAAGAAAGTACATTTGTAAAGTTATTCATTTAAATATATGTTTTTTGAAGTACATATTATAATAAAAAATATTAATTATGAATAAACCTTCAAATAAATTTTACGTATTTGAAGAAAAAGTGACAACTGAATAAATCAAGTCAACTAGTACCAAAATATCAATTCTATTTAATTTTATTTATAGTAGTTTTGTGTATAATTTTATTTTTTTTGTATTTTACAATTTTATTAGGTATTTATACATATATAATTATTTGTTAATACATGTTCTATCTGTTTAAAGAGAAATTGTAAAATATATTGTTTTATTATTTCAATATTTTTAAAAGGATTTTTTTTGTAAGCTTGCGCAATATTTAAAACTTTTAATTTTTGCATAACTTTTGACAAGGTAATTTTGGACATATTTATTTTAATATTTGTTTTTATTTTGTAAATATTATTTTAAATATGTATATTTTTAGTAGTAAAAATTTTATTTCACTAGAAAATTTTATTTATTACTTTGAATAATGGAGAAGTAATAGTAATTTCCGTATTATTTTTCCTTAAAACAGATTATGTCATATTTTTAATTTAAAAAGTTTCTTCAAATTTGTGTACATTGTATGATAGAATAAATTTCATTGGGATTATGTTCTAATCAATTTATGGATTTTGGCAATCTTGGAATTTATACATTCTTTTCAATGCACAGTGTAAACTTTACTAAGAGACATGTTGTCTATAGGCCCCTTTACTAAGAGAGAGTAGTTGCCTATAGGCCCCTGCATAAATGGAAAGCCCAGTTTTAAAATGAGTATAAACTTATATAATATAAATTACCTTTTAAAATGTTATGCTTACAAGGAGAATTTGTGAATATAATTATATATGTGTATATTACAAGCAAATTTGGTTCACAATTGGAATATACCTACAAAAAATTTGTTAATGATACCCACATTTACAAAAAATTTCTACCAATAAAGAATTTAAAAAATATTAACATAATATAGCAAATAATTATATAATTATATTGCAATCATTTGTCAATAATGCACTGTATACACCCATCCTTTTTTCAAGACATTTCCATGCACAAGATCTAAATTTTATTAATAAATAATATTTAATTTAAAATTAATTATTAATTCAAACAATTTCAGTATTATTTTAAATTTTTTTTTACAAATGCTTTACTATCCATCTCTTCTTTATTAACATGTCTATATAATACATAAACAGACAAAACTTGATCTAATAATGATAATCATGTTGCTTTAACCATTTGTGTCTGGGTATGTAAAATCTTGGTTATCATAAACAATCAAAATTCTTGATTCTTATTAGCTGATGAATTCCTTATATATTTAAGTTGCTAGATCAACTATCATTTTATTTTCAATGAATGCATTTTGTTCCAAAACTAGTCAGATATTTCATAACAATTATTGAGTTTTTTATATATTTTGTATAATCTAACATTCAATAATCTAGGTACTAATCTAAACTACAATTATGAGATCATTTTATGTTAATTTTTATAGAAAATTGTGAATAAATGGTAAGTCATAAGAAAGTGTTTTATTAAGCAAAATTAAGGTATTTCTATTAAAATAACATAATTTCCCAAATATTTTTTTACCCCTTGAAATTTATACAATCAATAAATATAAGTTAGATTATACAATTTTAGATTGCAGTTCCAAATTACATTCAACATCTTTTATGTGTATTGAAAATAAAAGTCATCACAATTTGTAATTACGAAAATGTAAATATAATTATGAAAATGTAATCATGGAAAGCAGATACCTATAGATTTTATTGTAGTTTTAAATTACATTCAACATTTTATGTCATCACATTGCATTGCAATTGTACATCACTGCAATTATTTGAAATATATTACATGGAAAGCAGATAAAGATTTTATTGTAAGATTATATACTTGATATTTGAGTTTTCTGTTGTGAGACAATTATATAAGAAGAAACATTTTTTATAAATTAGATAATATATACAAAAGTCTGTATGATTGCTCACAATATATTGAACAACTCTAAAAGGAAATTAGAGACAGTCTGAAGGAAAATAAGCTAATTATGACATGGTTTTCATCACTTTCTCTTTATAAATAAATATTTGTATTATTATTTCTAAATGATAAGAATTTATTTATATTTACAATAAAAATTAGATTTTCAAAATGGACAAAAAATTTCCAATAGATATGGATTTTGATCATTATTTCCAAAAACCTTCACAAAACCTTACTATCAATGGAATATGACTGATATACCAGAAACTAACATAGGTATAATTACCTGAAGAAGAAAACTAACACATTATTATAGAATTAACAATATTATTAACATACTTATAGAATAGGTATAACTATACTACAAAATAATAGCTCTAATACCAAGAAGCTATCAAATTCAGGAGTAGGTATTATTTATGTGAATACTCAGTAAATGTTCAACAATATAGTAAAAAAAAATAATTGCTTCCTGAAAATTGAATCTTGCTCTATGCATATTGTTCATAAAGCCTTCCAAAAAGGCATTGTAATACTACCTTGCAAGTTGCATAAGTTTGTTTCGGATCCCCTTTTTTAAGCAGTCTAGACTAGAACACTATAAATCTGTTGATTTATAGTGTTATCTCGTGGTTTATTCTGCATTATGCTAGTTCCAGATGGCTGAGTATCAAACCAGAACTTCTGAATATTTTAGTTTAGTGGAAAAATCTTCAACATTATTTTTGGAAGTTTTTGCCCACATTGAAAACCTTCAAACATGACATCCAACATACAGACATATCTCCAGCAGCAAATGAAAAACTTCAAAAATGTTCTGAAGGAACCAACAATATCAATAGTACAATTGCAGAAAGACAAAGTGTCATCTTTGGAAATGGGTATTGAAAGAAAACAATGTCTTGAAAAAGAAGAAGTAGAAATTAAGGATTGCAAAAGAAAGAAGTCTTTGTGAAGATTGGCTAGATTGATTTCTGTTAAAGATAACCTATTTTCAAATTTATTTAATTTTTAATTCTTGATCTTACCAAAATATTTACAAGTTACACATGTACATCTAATTTATCAGACTGACATTCTATACTATCCTTATTGTAAAATTGTATTATAACTTTTAAATAAACATGTTTATTAATATTTGGTTGAACATTTTTTGGTCATTAAGTTTTTCACTAGTCAAAAAAAATTCTCAAAATGTTGGGAGGCCTGTGGCTATGAAATCAGATATCATAAAGGATATGAATTTCTCATATTTGAATTCTTTTAGTCATATTCTTCAATAATATCCTTATATAAGCAATCATTTATGATATAGTTATATTTTATATATTTGATAATAATTACATTTCTATAGACTTTATTGCTTAAAATTAAATTCATTTTAATCAAAATTTAATAAAATATGGCCTTATGTTATAATTTTAATACTTTCCATATATGTTCTAGTAAAATTCAGAATGGTTATACAATAATATTTTATCATAAAGAATATATATAGATATATTATATTTTATAGGTAAACTTTCTCTGCATTGATTATCATCTAATATAAATATAATAATATCATGTAGTGATATCAAATATCATTTAAAAAAGATTAAATTATTGTTTTATAAGGAATTATAAATTTAGTCATAAAGTCAAATAACAGATAAAATATAATATTAGTCATAGTGTTGATATTACATAAAGTAATTATTATTATTTTAAAATTTAATTTTTGAATTACACATTTCTAAAAGATGAACACAGTAAAAATTTGAGATGATTATATGTTAAAATTATGTTTCATTGCTTATTAATTAAAAATACATTTACAAAATTTAACAGTAATCAATACTTTGATTAATCTACCTTTCATATTAAGCAAAGTGTACATGTCTAATATGGCAGAGAGGGTCAGAGAAGCACTAATATAATATAACATGTATGATTAAAGTAAAATAAAAACGAAATTGGTGATACAATTTAATTAACAGCTAGTAAAATAGTTTAATACAATAAAATTTAAATACAAATTTTTATAATATTAAGTGTACAAAGTGTACATCATAACTTATAGTTAATTTCAATATTATATATATATATATTAATATTAATTATTTATTTACACATCCATCTACATAATATAATATTCACTGCAAATAATAACAACAAACAACTGATCAATAAAATATGTGTTATTAGGTAGTCAATTCAAATTGTTTTAACCTTGATTATTAAAAATTTTATTAACTCTTTATTTTTGTTCATTGACAGTGTATTATATGTTTACTTTTATAACAGTACTTATTATCAATTTTGATTCAAATTTAGCGAAAATGTTAAGAAATTTGATTAAATTATGTAAAAAAATCACAATAAACTGAACCTCAATTTAACCTGTGTAATGTCTCCTAGAGTTAATCAGTAAGTAATCGATATTCTTAATTTAAGCGTTTAATCATTCTCTTATTTATTAAAACTTTAAACACAATGTTTGGTATGCATTGCTTTATAAAATCTAATTTTCTTATTTTTCGATGGTTAATGTTGTTAGAAGAAAATATTTTCTGCATTACCTCTTCTTGTCCAACCATTATAATTTATTTTTCGAATATATTTGTTGCTATTGAAATTTGTTTACTTGAATAACTATTTTTCTTCTTTTTCAGACAGTGTCAAAGTTCTATTGTAAAGCACTGTATTTAGACTATTTTGTTTCAAAGTGGTTTTCTTCACACTCTAAAACTTCATAAATGTTATCAAAATTCTCTTTGTTCATCTAATGAATTGTCTCGTCTTTTTCACTCACTCGAGTGTTTGTCTTTCTTCCCATAACGTCGTTGTAAAACTCAATGTTTACAACTGATAATGACCGACGCTCAGAGTCGTGTTCGGAAAACCTCCCCGCCTAAGTCCAACAGCCGTCCCAACTCTCGCAAGTCGAGCAACACCGAGGCACCGACACCGCTGACCGACCTCTGGGACAACCGTCACGTCAACTCTCTCCCTGAACGGGTCGAGCAATGGCTCGACGACCACACAGACTTCGTGCATGACTATATCGTGCGGAAGGCCAGCCGCGGAATGGTCGACGCCTGGCTCCTCTCTCACTCGCACTCACAGAACCACCAACTGCCCCCCTTGCAGTCGAGCAGTGGGGTTGGGACGGGCCAGCCCGAGCCCAACCCTGGCTCGGGACGACTCACACCCTCCTCTGGGTCGGGCACTAATACCCCGGTGAGGAAAATATCCGCCCACGAGTTTTTCCAAGTTGGGAACAAACCGATTCTGGTCACCGGGAGCGATGGTTCCCCCACCTTCATTAAGGACAACGACATTGGCATCCCGGGCATGCTTACACCGCAGCAGACGTTGTATGTGAACCGACGTCGGCGCTCGGAGATTCGGGCACTGGACGAGCGAGAGTTGATGCATGAGTTGGTCTTAGACATTGCCAACGACTTGGACATCACTTCGCTGTGTTTCAAAATTCTGCAAAACCTCTGTCTGCTCCTTCACGCAGATCGTTGTTCCCTCTTCTTGATTGAGGAGGACCCTGCTACCAGGTCGCGCTTGCTGGTTAGCGAACTCTTTGATGTGACCGAAAACTCAACCATCGAGAAGAGCAGAGCTATCTCCAAGGAGAAGAGTTTTCGTGTTCCATTGGGCACCGGGATAATGGGCCATGTCGCTCAAACGGGTAACTTTCTCAACATTCACGATGCTTATCGGGTAAGTGTGTTGACTAAAACTGTTTTTGGACAAATAATTGCTACTTTAGTGCGAAGCATGCCAGTAACAATAATTAGTAAATATCATCTAAAATAGAGAAGCTTGTAAAAGGGGGCCTCGAACCAAACATATTTGTCTAAACATATTTATCAACGCAACGAATGCGAGCTATTATTGTTAATATTATTATTAATCTGACTTCTGCTTTTAATCTTTAAAAGCCATAATATGGTATTTGTGTATACTGTCTAGAATCAAGTATGTGCACCTTATTGTTTGTTTAAGCTTCCATATGTTACATAAGTGGCATATGGAAATATTTAAATAGGTTATTTTATTACACCCTGAAAAAACATGGTCCAAGTGTGTTTTCTAATCCACTGGGAAAAATTTATTCGTACATTCCTCTTATTGCCTGAAAACGTAGGTAGATCAACTAATACCAGTAATAGTTGTACAGAGTATCCAATCCAACATTTTTGGCATGTACAGACTATATAAATACGCGTATAAATGACATAGAAGCATATTTATATGTTGGTCTTGATGTATAAATCTTTTTGTTGATTGCCGAAGCACCTAAATTGCTACCAATATTTCACTTGACTTTATTTCGTTATTGGTGTTGGTTCTTGTACCCGTATGTGTGGGTTCGCGATACACATTATTCTTCGTACATTTCCATTGACTGTTTTGGCTGTTCAAGTGGTTGGCCTTACTTATGTTGCAAAGATCAAGCATGGTTTATCGTGACTAATTTAATAACACAGAAGCAATCACGATATTTACACGATTTCTAAAAAAAATTCTATAATTAAATCATTGCATCTGTTTATACATATTATATCGTTGCTGTTTAAATGAATAATTAATGGACAGATTTATTCAAAAATTTTCTCCTTGTCTATATTTCAACTTGAATATATTATTGAAATTTGTTGTCTAAATTTTTTTAATTAGGATAATAGGAAATGTCAATTATAGTTATATTTCTGAAAATATCCTTTGATACTTAAAAAGGAATAATCCAATATAAAAATCATAAGCTTTTAAGCATTTGAAGTTCTTGTTTTACTTGTATACCGATCGCAATCTCCTCTAGGTAATATTTTTCATTATGAATAGACTGCGATATTGAAACGTCATGTTTAACAGAGTCAATTTATTTTAATTAGTAAGTCTTTTCAGATATCAGCTTTTTCCCAAGAAAAACGTTAGTATCTTGTACACAAGCATACATCCGATTTACCTCCAATTTTTATAGGAATTATAGTCATACATTTATTGTCATCATTCAATTCAATCAGAATTTTCAGTTTGCTAAGATATATTATAAATCATATGATTCCGACACGTGAATATAAAAGTTTAAGTCTGTTTATTGAGCATCACAAGAACACAGCTGTCTTGATTGTATAATAATTTTAGTTTGCTCCAGAGTATGCTATATTTCCATATTTCTGAATTTTTTTCATTGCATATATAATTTAATATGTGTTATTTATAATTACATACATAGATATTAGAAGAAACAATACAAGAGAGTATTGCATTGTTTTGAAAATAATAAAACCGTATGGCATCATTCTTCCTAGATTAATTCTCAATATTGGGTGGCAAGGATGTATATTTTGAATAACAGTTATTTAATTATTGTTATATCGAGGTTATAAATATCATATTTGTTTTAAAGAAATTCGTTTCATCTAATTTTGAAACAAATGCTTCAATGCATTTTGCCGAATCCAATTGTTGATATATCCTGTTGATGAATTAAGCATTTTCTTAAAAGAATAATCTCCAACTGTGCGTTCATAAAGGTTACTTTTATGAAAACATGAACCTTAACTCTTGGAACACGGAAAGATGCAATGATTGAAGCCTTTTCTTATAGTATAGAGTATATTAGAGAGAGAGTTCAAACTCTAGAAGTTATCCATTTATTTGTATGCCTTTTGGACTTTGCCTACAATTGCAAACAAAGCGTACTTCATAAGATGCAAAGGTGCTGTTTATCTCACATTGATGGTTATTTGAAGTTTGTAGATTTATAGTGTCTAAATAACCTACTCCATATTTTATTATTGTAATAAAAATAGGCTAAATATAACACGTCTAATAAATTGACTTATCGACATTTATTAAGGTATACTAGTCTAGAGTAGATATAGAGATGACTAAAATGGGAGCCCGCGTTTATTGATTATAATTGTGATTAAATTTCCGTTTTTTAACTTGGCCTGATGATGATAGAAGTAGCCCATTATTTAGCTGGTGTGTGTCTTCATGATTCTTTTGTTGAGGAAAGGAGTTTATATCCGCCCTCTTAAAATCTTTTATCAACTTGTTTTGATTCTGAAAGTTATATAGTATTAGCCCGAGTAGTTTGAAATCATTTTAAAGTT
This sequence comes from Vannuccia rotundouncinata, assembly GCA_034780395.1. Taxonomy (NCBI): domain Eukaryota; kingdom Metazoa; phylum Platyhelminthes; order Proseriata; family Coelogynoporidae; genus Vannuccia; species Vannuccia rotundouncinata. The sequence continues at coordinate 47,981 of JAUZNC010040102.1, read as the reverse complement.
TAAAATTTTCTTTGGAAATAGAATTAAAAATATTATAAATTGCGCTGAAAAGCGTTTTAAATTTGAATACTTTCAGTTCGTTGTTTAGAATAGAACTTTAAATGAATTCAATAAGTGCTAATAAATTTTTTTGATAATAATTAATATACTGCTAATGGTTAGAGGCACATTATAAAAATGTACAGGTTTTGTTTTAAGCATCTTGTTCTAATTTATTTTAATTTTAGTGGTTAATTGTATACATAGATGTGTTTTTATTGCATTTTACCTTACTATTCGTTTTATAGATATTAAAAAATAATTTAAGCAATCGTTTTCTTTGTTGAGCTTTTTATCGTTAATGTTTTAGAAGGAAAATTATATTTATTTTTCAATTAATTGAGAATAGTTTATAAATTAGTTTTAGATGACTGATGCAGTTGAAGTTGTGTACAAAGCAGTTTTTAAAGTACAAACAGGGTTTTGAAATAGGTGATTGATTCAATCATTGATAATTAATTAAATAATAATGTATTGCATTATTTATTAGGAGAAAAATAAGCCCTATCGATTTTTTGATAGATTTTTAATTACCTTCTTAATTTTATTTAAACAGTTTATTTTCTGTTTCACTTTAACTATGTTTCACTCCATCTACCGAGACATCGACAATAACGAAACTAAAACTGACCTAACGACTTTTAATGTAATATTAATCATTTGGCTGTACAGTCATATTAACTGTTGTTGTTTAAAATTGATTGAATAACTCCGTTTTCGATGAAATTATATAATTATTATTATGAGTTATACGATGTAGAACGTATAGCTACAATTTTGTTTAGAAATTTAGATGACATGACCATGAGCTAATCTTGTTTAATACATGTAAATTGCAAAGCAACTTGTCAAAAAACTGTAATTTAGATTTTTTCCAAATTATTTTATTACTATTTAATAATATTAAGGTTAGTGTAGTTTTGCAGTCAGACGTAACATATGAAAGATATCTTCAAATATGTGTATCATTAATTAAATCTTTTGAAGTCGGTATATCAAATAGAATTTTTCATAAAATAATTAATTAAACTTATAATAACATACAGTAGGTAATTATTCATACTTTGTTAACGTCGCTTATTCCGTATAACTCTATTGGGCTGTCTTAAAAACACTGAGTACATAAAAGTATCATGACTTATAACTAAACAATAAAATATAGAAAATCACTTAAATTATTTTTTTAATGTTTGGTTTTGGGATCATTAATGGAATGTGAGTGCATATATATATATAATTGTTATAACAAATCCATTATCCAATTTATCAAATCATTTATCTATAAAATAATTTTCAGAAGAATATTTAAAACGTAAAAACGATAATTACTTCTGTATTTTGGTTGTTAAATGTTTGATATTTGTTTTACAAGATGATTCTTTTTTGGAACAATTTTACTGGCTTCTTCGTAATCGTATGTTCCCAGTAAAATCCTTTTTACGCAATTCGTATTAATTGTGGTTGCTCTATAATAGGTTTAGTAATATTGTCTAAATTATTTAAAACATTAAAAATGGAACATTTATGTATGCTATAATAAACAATAAAAAATCTATCCTATTGTAGTTTATATATTTTTTTCACTAACATGCAAACAATCTACAACAAGATAATCATTTTCATCAAAATTTAAAGGCTTTTTGCTTTCTATAAACACTGGTAGTATATAAGTTCATAGGGTACTCGTACCTTCTACATTCTAATACCGATGAATGCAGTCATACAAAGGTTGCCTCAGCCTGTCCTCGTATGGTTTAACACTATATAAAGATATTTTTGCATTGGCTTTAGCTAACTTTATTATATCTATAGGCGTTAGCAGAGACTTCTGCTATTCTATTTAAGGGACCATTATAAATAATGACCATCTAATCAAACGATAAATCAACTTCTTTTTGTTTGAATCGGATCTATTGTCATTCTCTTTAGTAGTTTTAGATTGGTGTTTTAGGCGTATTGATCACCTCAAATAACCATATTAACTATTTTTCAGGTTATAGCTAACCTTACGTCAAGATTATTAATATATCGCTTGATTAATAAGATTATTAATATTAACGCTTGACAATAAGTAACTTAGACTATATTTCTCTTATGAAATTCACTGCAGAATCTATTCTTTATTTAAGTTTCATTTTTTAAAGCAAAGTGAAACTATAATATATAACTTTTAAAAATTTGAATTGCCTAGAAATATTTTTTCTTTTAAGTCTAATCTATTAATTAATTAATTAACAGATTAATCTATCTAGAATGTTTAATGGTCTCGGCAATCATCCTATTATTCACTCTTACCGGTAGAGGTATACCTACATTGATTATACAGAGGAGAAAGTTAGATTCAATTAGATATTCCAGGTTGAACATTTCTTTCGTGATTTCACGAAAATAATTGTAAAGATTTATAGTTGAGCTAGTGAACACTGATCTCTTACATGTTAGTTCTGAATGACAAGATTCCTTTCATTATAATAAACAAATGTTTTTATACGCAGTAGGTAAATAATGAGACACAGTTGGGTATGGTTCTATGTGATTTGAGTCATTAATAATTGATGATAATTTCTCACTAACTATTGTTTAACTATTTGATTACTTGTTATTGATAATAATATGAAGAATTGGTTAAGGTTAAATGTGTTTTTGAAACACCTGGTTATTATTAAAGTCCTATCGCTGTGATTTCTTTAATATATATATATATTAAAAACAACAAAATATGCATTGTAATATTTGTAACGTATTTTTATAAATACTGTTTTTATTTATAAGTTTATTAGTTAATTATTTTCGAATTATCTAATAATGTTCTGTTACCTATACCTAGACATGCCTCCTATAGGTACCAATTGTTAATAACACAGATAATAGATTATAAAAAATACAATCAACTCTGCGATTTTGTTTTATCTGAACATTCACATGATGTTATACACTTGACTCCTAACTCAATCTTAAACTGTGTCAGCCATATTTCAAGGATTTGCAGCTATTTTTATCTCATTTGGGACTCTATTGTAATTGTTCGTAATAACAAATTTGAGCTTTGTAAATAAAAAACTACTCGTTCAACTATCTTTTTTTAGTAGTTGCTAAAATTTTCACATCATACAAAATTGTAAATGTAATTACAGTGTTATTCTGGTAGACCCAAAGCTTTACAAATGAAGACTTCAAGCGCATTTGATTGATTCTATATACTACCTATTTTACCAACTAAGGTTGCTTGTTCTTTTTAGTAATGCTGTAGTATAGCTTTCTTTGCATTCAATGTGAGACTGTCAATGTTCAAGTAATAGTCAATAAGGAGTAGTTTTAAATTTGAAATGTTTTGTTTTAAACATTGAAGTTTAACCTTTTGCCGACAGTGTGTTCAAATTTAGATTTGAGAAATAAATAATTCAATCAATAAATATGATATTTTGCATTTCTTTCTACATAAAAATATAGGTTGTGATACTTATTTAAAATGTTAAATTTAATTACGTCAGTTGATGTTTTGAAACTGGTGATTTTTTAATTAGGGTGTCCATTATAATTGATCCACATTTAGTCGTCGTATACATAGGTTGATTAATCTGTTGAGGGGACATTTTGTTAATTCAGGATTCGCGGTTCAATGCGGAGATCGATCAGAAGACAGGATATCGAACCCGGAACATTCTCTGTATGCCTCTGAAGGATGTGACTGGCGAGGTTCTAGGCGTGGCTCAAGCAGTCAATAAAATCTCTCTGAAGGATGAATCTTTTTCTGAGAAAGACGTCAAGGTGAGACCCCTCATAGCTATTCCGCAGAGTGTTCTTTCAGAAAATAAAAGTTATTACTAGTGAGACAGCTTTACTTATAGTGAGGTCGCTTACGGGCAAAAATACTAACAATCGTTACATGTCGGACAAAAGCACCAACATTTTTTATAAACTTTTTTGATCATAGAAAACAAAAATATCGCATTCTAAAAAATGACTTTTGGATCAAGACAAAATGGTTGCCTATTTGGCGGTTTATATGAAAAAATTTGTATGTTTACGATTTAAGAGTATAATGCTCAACATATTATTAGAACATAAAACCAACCAAGCAGAATGACTTTTACAAACTATATTTTAATTTTATTTAAAATATATTATTATAGTATAAAATGAGTGTAACATATTTTCAAAATCAATAAATAGTGGAACAACATCGGAACCATTATTTTGTACAATTCTCATAATTTCTGTAAAATATATTTATGAATTATATTGATGCATGTTTACCATAATTTTTAAAATAATTTAATTTTAGAATGTTAATAATAATTTAGAAAATTCAAAAAATATGTTATTTGCAGCACATTGTAAATATATAAATATTATTATTTTACAAAGCTTTTTTCCAGTGTAAATTTTAACAAATTTTTATAAATATGCAATACTATCTAAAAAATTTCAATATTTATTTATAAAGAAAAATATTTATTAAATTACATAATCATTAAATTATATATTATGTTTGAACCATGAAAATTAACTGTACTCATTAATCAATATATCTGTATAATAATTAATTAATTCAGAATTCATACACTACATAATATGTAAAAGTTATATTAAAATTAATATTTTTGAAATAAAAAACTATAAAATGTATTGCTTACGTATATACTACATGATTTTTAACGGTACTATTTCTATTTTAATCTTTAGAGACAAGATAAATTTTTAAAAATAATTATATTATTTTGATTTACGCGCAAACTTTAATTACTAAATGAAACCAATGTATAGTCAATTAAAACACAATGTATAATAAAACCGAAAAATTGAGTTGATGATATTAAATCATACATATTTTATAAACCAATGTACAAATTTTTTGGAATAATAAATTAAACTAGTTACCTAACTGTATTTATCATGCTCCTTGATGAAATTTTGTTCATACACGATTATCAACGAATATTTCACAGTCTAATATACACTGTGCCGATACCACTTTTATGTAGTATTTTGTCTATTTTTAAGAAAATATAAGACAGTAAAACCTTTTTTCAATAAATAGTATATATTTTACAGAAAATTATGAGAATTGTACAAAATAACGGTTCCGATGTTGTTCCATTATTTATTGATTTTGTACATTATGTTACACTCATTTTATACTATAATAATATATTTGAAATAAAATAAAAGTAAAATATAGTTTGTTTTGCTTGGTTTTATGTTCTTATATGTGGAGAATTATACTTTTAAATGAAAAATATACGATTTTTTCATATAAACCGCCAAACCGGCAGCCATAATTTCTTGATCCAAAAGCCAAAAGAAAATTTTTTTCAGAATGCGATTTTATTGTTCTCTGTGTTCAAAAATGTCTATAAAACAATGTTGGTGCTTTTGTCCGACATGTAACGATAATTCCACTAAGCGACCTCACTATTATGACAGAAGATAAATTTAATCAAAAAATCAAACTTTGGAAGTTTAAATGATATAGATATGGTATGTATATAACTAGGATAGATTGGTCAATTGGTTATCAAATTGGAAATCAATAAAATTATAGAATAATAATTAATTGTCTAAAATGAAGATTTCTAAACTTCTGTTCTGTATCACATAATTTCTGTTTGGTATTTTCGAAAATGTTAAAATAGGTACATCAAAAATATGATTATTTTACGAAGTAGCTTTAAAATGAATATTTATAACATATTTTATTTATTTATTAAAAAATCACACTCTCATTAATTTTTGTACAGTCTTGAATTCACATTTGCGCATATTTACATTGAGGCAATATTACTTCTTCATGTTATATTATGCCCTTAAGTATTTACCGCTTTGATAATAATTTACAATTGCATAAAATATTTAAATACTTTACAATATCAATATGCAAACAGGCATGTTTCTAATATCGGGTTTTCTATATCTACCGCATACGGAGTTGTTGCATGTTGCGATCTTATAATTATCAGTAAAATACAGCTGTTCTATTTTTAACGGATTTCCTTTCTCTACTGATAAATACATTTCTGTTACATGAAATAATTCGTAATATATTTATTAATTTATAAATATATTTAATATATAAATTTTTAGTATTTAATAACCCAAGAAAATTTCTTTCAACAAATGCATATCTACTGTATGTTTAATATTGCAAATGTTTGTCTTTTAAATGAACCTAAACACACCCTTTTTTAAACATTGTCTAGCGCGAAATAAGACACTATATTTTAGCAATTTAATAAAAGAAAATAGAATGTTTAATTTTCTTAGTCTGAAAGAATTTGATGCAATTATAAATTATACAACGTTGAAGTTAATATATACATTCAATGATTGACATAATAATGTAATGCCCAACATATTTAAACGTTACTGTTACAATTAAAATTTCCTCGCATCGCAGCTAGTAGTAAAATATATATTACATAATATGGTATTTTCAATTCTTAACAAATGCCTTATTATCTTTATTAAAATTTTTATTGTCAACGTACTTACCTATACCTATAGTTTAAAATTGAATAGACTTTTTATCCTTATAGCTTACAATATTACTATCGCGTCGTAATGTCTATTAACATAATTTTAAAAGTAGTAACAATTTTTAACACTGTATTAAAACGTTGTTAGATTTGTCATGAATCTCGTTTACTGTAGAAGGTTATAAGTTGGTCGAAATATTTTTCTTTCCATTAACTCAACATTTATTCTATGTTTATATTTTATAATCTAACATTAGTCTTTTCGCGTCATTTATTTATACTATAAATAAAGTGGTCGGGGCACAAGTTTGTTTTAATGGAATCCTTTATTGCAATGACTATTCGACAATTCTAGACTATTTGTTTGTGTTTTTATGATGTTAATATAATTATGTAAAGTTTTTATATTAAAAACTACACAAATTCTAGTCTGTTCATAGTCTGGAAAATCGTATTTAATGCGTTATATAAAAGTTATAAGATTATCACTTATGGCCTAAATTATTAATACGAGAAAGGTAGAAATGTCCTCATTTATAATAGTCCTGTTTTTAGAACGTTGGATATTCCTTTATCAATAGTTTAGAAGGTACATGTAAGCCAATCATTTTTAGTGACAGATTTTTCTTATAAGAATATTTTTAGCATATAAATGATTACTTATATTAAATTATTTCATTATATTATAAAACTGGATTTGAAACCTAAGCTACATGAAACCGGAAATTAAAACAAAAATGTTTTTCTTTGTTATTTCATGATTGTATTATGAATTGTAATATTTATATTTAATTTTAACATTTATATTTTACGTAATTTATACCTACTTCAGCAGAATGTGGCAGAAATTTTTTTTAATTTGAATTATAATATATCGGCATAACTATAAATTTACTTAATCTTTATGATAGGTATTTATACTAATACGAACGTCATAATATTATTATGATTACACTTTCTTAAATTAATGCATTTGTTCGAAATTAATGGTTATAGTTATTGATAATATTGTCAATCTGAGAGATTAGGACATTAATTAACTTCTAACTATGTAGCTGAATGATTCTACCGCTGAATTTTACTATACACTCTTGCTTTCTCTTGTAAATAAATACCTCTTGATTAAGTAAACCTTTATATGTAAACCTATACACACCAATACAGCTGCTTTCAATGGAGCATTCTGGCCATTTTGATATAGATATATGACTAAATTATTGATTGATTGAAAATATTTTCACCAGAGAAGTGAAGAAATAGAATCGTTAAATGCATTATATATATAATATATATGCGCGCGGTAATGAATAGATTTTTGGATCCATCCTTTACTTCATTCGACACGATCCATTTGATCAAATATTCGATCACAGATAAATTCTACCCTCTCTTATCTTGAGGGGTAATGGTGTTCCGCCCATTGGGGATACACATCCATTCTGTCTTCTTAGCTATGTAGATATAAGAAGTAAGTGTCTCCAAAATTGTTGACCGTTATAATCCTGGATCAACACCTTAAAGTCAGCTTTTTATTTGTCAAGAATCCTTGATTACTTTCCCTTCGACGTCCTCCTGAATCGTCGGTTTGGGTCGTGTGCGTGAGCGTCGGTTTCGCTGCTTCCTCGGATTGATCTTCTTTCTTTTTGTCACGTTATTTGCCTCTTTTAATAATCTTTTTCAAAAGAAGTCTTCCCCTTATAGTTTTCTTAATTTACACGAAGTACAAGGAGTATCTTCTACATATCCCAAATTTTAGGAAAGTAATTTTTCGCTACATTTTTTAACAGCCCGTTTAGTATGACTGAAGTACCTTCCTCATAGCCCCTCCCCTCCCTATAAGACCGGTAAAGTTTGCCTTGTTCCAAGAAGCTCTATAGCTATTATAGTCTGCCTTTTGCCTGGTCGATAGATATAAGAATTCAGTTATTTTGCGAAGAAAATCGTCCACTTGAAATTTAAAGGAGCTGAGAGTTTTAGGGAAAGGAAAAATGTGTGTTTCGTCTTCATAGAGGAGAAAGTCTTTTGAGTTTTTGAAGGAATTAGCTCTGGTTGTATAGTCTAAGCCTACTAGTTGATAAATCGCTGCCTAATATTCGTTAGCATCAAAGTTGGCTAACGTTGGCTCATATCATCCGCACAGAACTCTGTTATATATAAGGCATTATACATCGTCAGGCTAGCAATTACAATTTTCTAGATTTTAATTCATGTCAGATAAATGACAACTATTTTTGCTCACGACAAGTTACAACAAGGAGAATATTTAGGTTGTGTAATATTCAGTCTTGAGATAAAACTCGTCTTCTATACTATCCTATTGTTAAAGCATTCAAATTACATTGAAAGCTCAATTATAGTATGAAGCCAAGCATTTTCTTCATTGTTTTCT
>JAUZNC010040102.1:0-33105 GCA_034780395.1 Vannuccia rotundouncinata | reverse complement strand
TATATCATAATTAGTCAAGGTGCCATCATTTGTATATCATAATTAGTCAAGGTGCCATCATTTGTATATCATAATTATACTTCAGGATCGAACACCCTTATGTGCTAAAGTTAAATTTGATTTAAAATTATTGTAATTTTTTTATGTAACGATAAATTCGTGTGTTGGGTTTTAATTTTGATGTGACACAATGAAAATTGTGATTTGTATCACTGTTCCAATCTTGCAGGAGGGGTCAAATCCTCGGAATAAAAGCAGTACTAAAATGGTGATTGTATACTTTCATGTTTCAATTTTATTTTATTCCCTCAAACATCAATTTTTTCCTCTTTATTGTTCACTTTTATTCTGCCGCATAACCTTAAAGTTCTTTTATCTTTAGATTGATTTCCCATTTATTATTGTGAACCTTTCTGATTTTAATTATTCAGTTTTAGCATTTTTCTGTTTCATGTGTCTTTAACATAACTAGTTTCACGAAAAGAATAGGAACAATTTAATACAATCATCCCTTGCCTACCATTTCATTATGATTCGCAATGCTATTGCTTTATTCGCAATGTTCATTAGACATATATACATGAACTATTATTGTATTTTTATCTTTGAATTTAAACCCAACGAAAATGCAACTATTTATTATTAAAAAAATAAATCCTATAAGTAGAAATATTGTTCGTAGATGTTCCTCATGGTGGACGATGAAAACATATTATTCTCGTGATAACATTTTCAAAAGAGATATTGATAGTGGGACCTTCTGTTGTGAACATTTCTACTCTGTTATACAATGGTACGATACGATTGCAATGATGTTAGTCTCTATAATTAATATATTATCAGTGTAGATGCGACTGCTGAAGATTTTCCTAATGGACATTCCGAGAATGCTAACCATTTTAATCACGCTAAATAATCACCCCCTCTTATTAGTTCTCAGCGGGCAATTTGTAGTTTGTACTCTCACTCCTCTCCCCACTTAGATAGCTTTCTCTGATCAATAATGTGGAGATTATTAGGTCAGATTGTAACTGATTAAGTGGGCTTGTTTAATAGAACTGATTATTAACCGTTTTGCAATTACATTAGTTATAATTAGATAAGTGTGTAATTATTTGTGCAGTAATGGATGGAAGAATATATGATGAGCATAATATAACTAAATCATTTAAATTCGGAGGATCAAAGGGTGATTCCCTGTATCTTATTCATCTCAAAATTCACACAAATATTATATGATTGAATATCTGTCAATATAATAATTCTGTACTCCTAACTTACGAAACTAAAATATTTTGATAAGTCTTTATCAGATTAATTGCGAATTAAAATGATTATCGGAAATTCTTCTTTTCAAAAATAATTAGTTTGATTTATTCCACTGATATCAAATGTAATTGGATTAAAAATAGAAGTTTCTCAGAATCAAACAGAAATAGATACGTTTATGTAAATATAAGAAAATGTTTTTATGAATAATCAATTTAAGCCAATGGAAGATCTATCGATTAATCGTAATTTATTTGAAATATATTTACATATTATCAGATAATTAGATTAGATAAAATAATACAAATTGAATTTTGTTTGTATTAATCATAGACATTATATACTAGTGTAATGTCTATGGTATTTGTATAAAGAAAAACATGATTTTCAAGATAAATCACTTTGCTATTTAAAAACATTCAAGTGAGTTAGTAAATATCAAAACAAAATTATGCTGTATTTTTACATTTTTTATAGATGTTTGCGAACATTTTAACTATCAAATGTTCGAAAGATCTGGTTTAGATACTGGAGAAGTTGCCTAGTTATAACATGAAACAAATTATGTTAATAAATTATTTAGTGGTCCATAAAATCTTTTCATAATCAATATCCCAATAACATAACCTCATTTGGAAACGACTGATTTGTGTATTTTTTGTTATTTTTTGTCGGTGTTTTTTTAGCTTGTAATCCTGTTGTGTATTACAGAAAATTGATTGGAAAAAACGGATCATTGTTTCATATTTTTATTTGTGAAGGAAACCTCACATGATATTATTAGTATTTTCATTAGTGATTATCTGTTTTAATAATCTCACTTGATTAGTTGTTAGGTGAATAACTGTTTCATTTATAATTGATCTTGCGTTTTTTTATTTAACCGGATTAATCTGCATGGCCTCTTTGTGATATCCACTTTTTCCGAACTAATTAGCAGAAATAATTCTTCCTTTTTGATACAATACCTTTGGTAGTAATATGTTCAGTTAAAATTCCAAGTAAACAGTTTGGAATTTATCCACCGAATTAGCCGATCTGTCACAAAAACGGTAGATCATGGTAGGATAAGAAGAAATATCGACTTCTTAAACGACCAACAATGCTTTGAAAATAGAAGTTATAAAGATTTTTATTTATGCATTTAGAAAATAAACTTTAGGAAAGTGGAAATTAAAAAATAGATCTCGAGTCAGCTTATTAAAACCAATTATTGAAACCAACAGTATTTAAACAGACTTGTAGTTTGCTCATTATACAATCCCCAAATATCTTTTTGTTAGATTATTTTCCTAACAAATCTTTCTTGTTTTTGTTATTTGCACATTTTTCAAGAATATCCAGAGTTGAACAGTATCTTGTTTCTTTCAATGTGTTGTTGACTTCTCATCTAGTTTATATTTCCCAAATCCCTGTGTATATACGTTTCCACTTTTAAATGGATTTTATTTTACTAACTTTCTAAACAGTGTTTAGAATATAATGCATGAAGTTGGGCCATTATTATGATATCCGATGTTTTTGATTGTGAACAATTATTTTAAATAAACTATTCATTTTCATAATAAACTTCAGATGAAATATTCATTATTTTTATAATTTATGAAATCCAGTTTTATTTGGTTTTTCATTGTCGAGTTATTTATAGAAGATTAATTAAATTTCTATAATAAATATTAAAATATGATTTCTATGTTGCGAAAAGTCAATATATAACTCAATTTTATCTTTAATTCACTGTTTTTAAAATATTATTATTGTTTGAATACTTAAAATTAAAAACAGTTTTTTTTTAAATAAATAAATAACTGTTATTATTATTATCTACAAATTGTAATATTTAAGCTATCGAACGTTAGGGTAAGCGCTATAATAACAAAAATATTTGATAATGGTCTGAATAATCACACCATTATCTTGTATGTATAATTTTCATTAATAATAATTTAAGATTAACATCACTAAGATTTTCTTAATATTACCTTTTTAATTTTTTATTTGAATACATTTGATTTTTTTGTGTGCGTGTATGTGAATTTATCAGCAAATTTTTTGCTTTTTAAAAATATGGTTAAATTATTCTATTACAACATATGATTAGCCATTAATTTATTTCTGAATCGCATGCATTCATAAAGATGTAAACATTCACACAACTCTGAACAGATATTGAGATGATTGTATAATTAGTTGGGTGTGTAATTTAACACTATGTAAATCTATCGTTATACAACCCCATATTTGTTTAATTAAAAGCAATTATTAATGGAGTACCCCGTGTTGTATTATATTAATTGTCTCGTATTGTTACGCAAGTATGCTTCCTTAAAAAAGATAGATACAATCGATTCCATTTTACTTTAAGACTGGTTTGAAATGCTTCTAGAACGTTTAAGAAACTTATTGTTTATCTATGTGTGTTTGGAAAGTTATATAATTGTTGTCTTTTTTATTCAACGATGCTGACATTAATTATAAATTCGCAATTTGCGGGGATGTTGGAGGGTGGGGCATGACACTATTGTATTCTCTTTTAAGTTGAGTGTTTTTGTTTTAGCTTTGGAAATAGAATAATATAATATTTAAGGAGTTCAATTATATTTGAAACAATTCAATGGTCGAGTTTTTCACGGGCAGCTAATGTAGCTAAGCGATATAAATAGATTGATAATAGCAGTGTGCATAGCTAATTATGATATATGTGAGCTGGAAGACATCTGAACAGACCATTAACAGAAAACGAGGTTTTGTTGAACTTCGCATTCACATTTATAGTTGTTAATGATTATTTATATTTTTACTTTTGTTGACTATTACTCGTGTACTTTTGAAAACGCTTCGGTGTAATAGGTATAATGATTGTTTCGCTATTTTAGGCATCTTAATATATTTAGTCCATCAGCTAATCTATAATATCTGTATCTGTTTATGAAAACACGCAGCTTGTCGGTTTTCGAAGAACAGTTTTGGGAAAGGCTGTATAGAGAAAGTCCTTCCTCAAACGAAATCATTATATACGGGTATATCAATTTATATAAATGGCTATAACTCTTGTATTTTAATTTTAGTTATTGATAGAGATGTCAATCAATCAACAATTTTGTCACTCCTTATATGCTGACATTGCGCTTAAATTAGTACTATAATATGACCTTCAGCTGTTTCTAATAACAGATTTATAAACTACTGAAAAAAGGAATATTATTAATATCCAAAAAGTGAATTTTAATAAACAGGATTTAATGTTTTTTTAAAAGCAAGATTTCATAAAAGCCACGTAAAGAATATTTTTGCCATTGAATAAAAACAAAAAATAATTTATAATTTTATTCTTGTTCTTGTTCTTGTTCGTCTCAAATAAATTTAGAATTAAATGGTTTTCGTATTAAATACAGAAAAACTAAGTTTATATTTATTATTTTTCTGTGTTTGAAATATTTTATTAAGTCTTTAATATTTTTTTGAAGTTTGAATACGAAATTTATATAAAAACTTATTCAATTAAGGCACATATAATTCCGAGATTATACGGTTCTGTTACATTATTTGGTTGGAAAAGTTCACGCATCGGTTATGATCTATTTCCATTTTATTTTTTCTAGTTTCTAGTTCTAGTTTTCTAGTCTTGTTAATTTTACTTCACTTTAAAGTATTTTTTTTTACTTTACTTTTATTATCTGCCATATTAGATCATATCTTGAACACATGTTTCGCTAATTCTAATTAATACTTATCATTACTTATGAATAAACAGAATTTTATTCTTTTTTATTAATGTATTAAGGAAGTAGTAAACCATTATAAAAGTCCCATGATCCATCCACTATGTTGTCAGTATATTTCTACAGAAGAAGTTTCAGAGGAATTGCTAAGTTTCGGTAAATATTTACTATTATCATCGATTTGTTAAAAGGATACATGTCAATCAGAAATATTTAAAAAAACTTTCCTCAAAATATCTCTAACTGAATCTCAACGCAGGTATAAGCAGTAGTTGCTCAATAAGCCTCATGCTTTTTTTTACAATTAATGCGTTGCCTTGTCATATGATTTTAACTGGTAATTACCAAACACTTGTTTAAATAATATGAATGGTATACCTTATACATTTGGAGACATATGTTATCGTAAATATATTTTTCAATTATTGATTTAATTGATATCGATTTATATAACTGTCGTTTAAAGGCTTAACTTCAACAGTAATAAAAAGTTATATAAATTTAATTGTATCGTAATCATCTCCAGATTGTCAGTCTGCACTAATTATATATTGATTAATTCTTCTGTTCACATGTATATTAGAAATAGTAAAACTTTCATATTAAAAGTTATCAACCATTTTTTGGATTTCTCTAGACAGATTAATTTATTTTAATACACCTGATGTTCAATTACATTTACATCTTTCGATTGCAGTCTGTAGAAGCTTATTTGCAGAAGATAATTAGTTAAAATCTCATGTCTTGCTTATAATGATAATATATGTATATATATAGAGAGGCTATCTATACAGACATGCATTTCTATGCATTTCCAAGTCATCCGATAATTTCAATTTCCCTCTATATATCTCTCCCCATAGCTCTTTACCCCCTTTCAAACACACTGCCTCTTTCTCGTTATAAAGGGGTAATAAAAATATATACACACATATTACTTTGTGAAGAATTAGCAGGAATAAACATCGATTATTAATTAGCACGTAAATATATGCAGAAATTGAACATTATTAACACATCGAATTTATATAATTAACGCTAAAATAGTAAGTTACGACAATTAATATACTCCAGCTAAACTTTAATGACCATTTTACTGTTTGCTTCCTTGCACTCACTGGCTGTTGCTTTTGATTCTAGGGGGTGACGACACCTTTTCCTACTTTAAAACTTCTTTCTATCAGTTTGCTCCGCTATTAGTTCCATCAAATAATCTATTGGAATTCAGGTAATAATATTTGTGAAGTAATAAGCGCAGCTTGTCACTGACAAGAGATATATTGATCACACCTGCATGATTACTCCAATATTTCGGCTGTATGATTGTTGCATATTGACTATACAATGCTTTCTCCTCTTCTCCTTGCAGGGGATATTCAGCCAAGCCTACGACCTTTGTTCAAAAGATTTCGATGAAGATAGGAACTACAATCGAGAGATGTAACCTATTTTATTTTACCTCCTATAAATAGATAACTCTGTTTTTTTTTAATTAGTGTAAAGTTTGCTTTGCAAGTTGAAACATGTGCCAAATTAAATAATCATTGTTATTAAAAGATAAAATAATACACGATTGTTTAATTTCGGAAATATGGCTACAAAATATAGATGATCCAATTTCAGAATGCATTTAAGAAAAATGACCAAGGTTCATCCAACTTTTCTTCTATTTTTTTATTTTTAATTTTTTTTAATCGGATTCTCTCTCTTTTTCAGACCGATCGAGCCCCGATTTCCGGTTATAATTGGTATTACAGGTTATGTTGCTAAAACTGGAGAGGTGATCTTTTTACATATTTAATTAAAATTTAACGGTTAATTCACAATGGCTTTCTACAATTCAAAAAAACAATTTAATGATTTCTGGATTTCTATGTTAATGGTCTTCTGAAGTAAATAATTTGATTCATATCATTAATTTTGATAATTCGCCATGTTTTTAAATATTTTTCAATTGTTTTACTACTAAAAGTAATATCATCAATGTTATATTTATAAATTTAATGTTATAAAATCTGTTTTTCCAGATTCTCAATATTGCTGACGTCAGTTCTGACGAAAGATTTGATCCTAGTGTACGTGACAAAAACTATTTTCGTGTTTATTATCTGTTGTTAAGATTTCTGTCTACATTAATAAAAATTAGTTCATAAAGAGATGCTTTTTTATATCAGTCAAAAGATTAACCTTAGGTAGGTACTTGATATTCATTTATTTCGTGAATTTATTTAAGTAACCTCAATGAAACCTTTTCATTTTCGCGTTGGGAAATTTTCTGTAAAGCTGCGTTTCCTTATAAATCACAAGTTAGAAAGTTCGCTCTAAAGTGCCTTCTTATCTTTTTTTAATCTTTTGTTTATGTTACTTTAATACTGTCTTTGATTTACCGAATGAAACTTTAACGTTTTAGTTGAATTTCATTGTCAATCATAGTTTTAGCGATGCCAGCAGCAGCATTGCATATATCATATTAGATAAACCTGTTTTCATAACAATTTTATTAAATAATAAGGTTTCGTAGTTACATCACCGATAAAATTCACAGACTTTTGATAAAAGATAGAACTATTACTTAGCTAACACGTCTGTTTGTGTTTTTTAATAAAACCGTTTAAGTTCTAATGCTTCTATTTAATATATTTATCAGATTTTGAGGTTACCGATTAATAACATGTTAGTATATGTTATGAGGAGAATATACGCATACCATGCAGTTAGTTGAGGTGAAATAATTTGTTTTTATAGCTTAAATATCGGTTTAAGTATTTAGTTCAAATATCAGTCTGGAATAACTGTAGGAAGATTTAGATATTCACTTGGATAGAATAGAAAAGAAAGTTCATTCTCCCGACAATTGTTGTTTTCGCATCAGGTGGATGAAGAGACCAACTATCACACCAAATCAATCCTTTGTATGCCGATCAAGAACTCCGAGCAGCACGTTCTCGGTGTACTCCAGCTCGTGAATAAACCTGACGGAAGCAGTTTCTCCCGCGCCGATCAGAACCTCCTGGAGGCCCTCTCCCTCTTCTGCGGCCTGGGTATCCACAACACGCAGACCTACGAGCAGGCGATGCGAGCCATGGCCAAGCAAAGGGTGGCCCTCGAGGTGCTGTCCTATCATGCCATCGCTCCCGCTGAAGAGGCCCTCAGACTCAAGAAGATGTTGATCCCCTCCATGCGCTACTACAAGCTCGCCGATTTCACGTTCACAGACTTCAGGTGGGACTCCGCTTTATGCTACCCTTCTGAATTGTTGAAACAAATGTCAACTCTTCCCCCATTGTCAGTTTGTCCGACGATGATACACTCAAGGCGAGCCTCCGGATGTTCCTAGACCTGGACTTGCTCGCCAAATTCCGCATTCCTTACCCCGTGCTCTGTAGATGGTTGCTGTCTGTCAAGAAGAACTACCGCAATGTCACCTACCACAACTGGAGACACGCCTTCAACGTTGCTCAAACCATGTTCTCCATGATCAAGGTAGACCTCACTCTTGTTCAGTATTATACATATTTGATACATCATCTTCATCACCAATTTTTTTTACTGATTAGACGAACGACATGGGCCATATGTTGGATGACCTGGAGTGTCTGGCTCTATTGATCGCAAGTCTGTGCCACGACCTGGATCACCGAGGGACCAACAATCAATTCCAGATCAAAACTATGTCACCGGTGGCGGAACTTTATTCGACCTCGGTGTTGGAACACCACCACTTTGATCAGTGTATAATGATTCTCACCACAAAGGTTGACCCAAAAATTCTTTATAAAACTAAATTGCTTTTATAAGAGTTTAGAAGCCATAACATATTTATTAGATGTGTTTAGTTTGCATCACGTAGTATAGAGATTAAACTATATAATATTGTTAGGTAAGACATCTAATTCCAAGATTAGCTGAATACAGACAAAATGATTGGCACGAGTATTATTTTAAATTCCCGGTAACTGTTTTGCTTATCTATGTCTTTCAATATCTATAACATCTGTCTATGTTAATTCAAATTTCCACGGTAACTCTTTTGCTTATCTATGTCTTTCAATATATATACCATCTTTCTATGTTAATTCAAATTTTCCCGGTAACTCTTTTGCTTATCTATGTCTTTCAATATCTATACCATCTTTCTATGTTAATTCAAATTTCCCCGGTAACTCTTTTGCTTATCTATGTCTTTCAATATCTATACCATCTTTCTATGTTAATGAAATCGTGCAAACGACCACGTTGATTTTAACCATATATTTTATTAAATTTTCAGTCAAAACTGTAACGTTGAGATACATATGTTGATATTTTCACTGATTCAGCATCATTTTACTTAGTCAGGTACATCTAATAAGATTGTATTGATTTTACGTTGATCACAAAGCTTAAAACCAATCATTGGCTAAAACAATCATTCTTACTAGATGTCCAATCTATGAATAAATTCATTACATATCTATAATATCACTTGGAAGAGTTTCAAAATTGAATTGTTTTAAATATCAATTTAAATATCTTCTTCCTTCTGTCACTCAGGGAAATGATATCCTCAGTCACATGAAGCATGACGAATATGAGAGAGTCATCAAGGGCATCGAGCACGCAATTCTGGCCACGGACCTGGCACGCTACTTCTCTAGACGATCCGGATTCTTTCAGCTGGTCGGGCTGGATATCCAGCAGCCAGAAGTGGTGCACCCTGAGTACACACTCCCTGATTGGTCCAAGGAGGAGAACAAGGACCTGCTCAAGTCCATGTTGATGACTGCTTGTGACGTAGCTGCCATAGCCAAGCCCTGGCCTGTACAGAAGAAGGTTGGCAAAATTCTCAATTTCATAAAAATTAATGGAAACGCTTTTGATCTCGATACAATATTTACAGCTCCTGATATGACTACTGTATGTTGTCAACAGTTTTTTGCAAATGAATAAAGAATGTTTTTCAAATCAAATATTGATGAGAAATTCATTGTTTACAACTAAACAATTTCGATTAAAAATACAAAATTATTTATAGATTTTCTTATATTTACTGGGTGAGAAAATATAACCTGCTATTTTCTGAAATTTAAAGGAATCCATACGCGATTTCAAACGATACAAAATCTTAAATATAATGGTTTATAATGATTCAATGTAGGCTTTATTTACATATTTTTTGCATAGCTTCGATATATTCCTTACATTTTTGTAGATTGCTGAACTGGTGGCCAATGAATTCTTTGAACAAGGTGATTTGGAAAAATCAGAACTTAACATAACACCCATGGTGAGAATATTTTAAAGATAGAATTTAACTTTAATATTTTGGGAATTATAATTTTAAAATTTACTATTAAAGTAAATTTAAGTAGTTACTATATCTCATATTTATATTTTATGTCATTAATTTATACTACTGATTGTTCTTTAAGTAGTAAAATCATTAATATCTTTATTATATTTATATTTTAAATAATAGTTTTAGTTATAAAATAAGATATTTTTATTTTTAGGCCATGATGGATCGTGATCAAAGACATCAAATTCCTACACTTCAAGTCGGCTTTATCGAATCAATATGCTTGCCTGTTTATAGGGTATGTATTTTGACAAACAATTAAGTTGTACCAATTATATAAAAATGTGTTACCATTTTTTATAAAGAAAGCTTAAGAAACCACCGCCTTATACTGTTGATTTACATTTTATTAGATTAATTGCCATAAGAAGTGTCTCGTGCTCATTAGATGTTTTCTGGATTTTATTTATAATGACGTAAATGATTTTCTTAATCGTTAATTTATTTTTTTATAAACTACTATCATTGATATCGTAATAATATTTATCTAGATCGGCAACCTTAATTAAATTTTGTTCCAAATAAAAATGGGCAAAATGATGAAATCTGTTCGGCTTATGATTTCACCAATATATCTTTGCACAGGGAAGTTCTTTTAATTGTTAATTATGACGTCAAAGATTACTAGACTATCTGCTAAATAAATCTACTTAATAACAAGTAAAAACAAAATCAATTTTATTATGTTGATTATAATTTACCACTTGCTTTGTGATCTCATTATCTTTATAACAATCAATTTCTTAGTATAACAGAGCTGTGCGGTTTTCTCTTATAGTAAGTGTGTAAGCGTTGTCTATCAAATAGATTTTATTCTTTAATATCTCCACTTAGCTTTCTTTGCCATAATTATACAACTAAGACTTTTTTAAACTTGTCACTTTGAGTGATTTTTTGCTTAATTGCGTACATAAAAAATCTATTGCAGCAATATATTATTAAATCTATGCATATGAGAAGTAATATTGATATATCATAATAACAATAGTTCTGATAAAGTTTTGGGACCACTTCAGATTGGAAAGAGTTGCTTTCAAGTATAAAAAGAGTCAAAAAGGAAAATAAAAAAATATTTGTACCATAGATATCAGATTTTAAAATTAACAGATAAGAAATCTAATCATCTTTAAATATGTCGAAATTTGTCATTACTATTAATGAAATTGTTTTTTTTCTATTGGTTCATATTTAAATAACTATTTTTTTATTTATAGACTTTGATTTTTCTAAATATTTACAATCTAGATGAAATATTATATGAATAGGACATGATGAATACATAACGAATTTGTATTTTCTTAACCTATTTAGCCTCTTGAAATTCTTCTTTTTTTACAATTGTCAATCATTATTATTAAGAAATAAATCAAATGTTATTAATGTCACATGGAATAAATATTGATTTTCCTTTTTAGTATTTACTCAAAAGGACGACATTTAATTTTTCCTTATTGAATGACTCACCAATGTTTAATCAATAATGAAATGCAAAACTCAAACTGTAACGTATTATTATTTTGATTATTTATTTGAATTGGTTTAATTAAATTATTTCTACCTTATTTAGTCGTCTTTATATGACACAAGTATTTATCAATTGGTTAGTTGATTAATGAGCCTTTATTGAATCTGTCCTTTCTCTGCTACACCGATTTGGAAATTAATAACACAATTAAAGCATATTATATATATTGTCTTCGTAATTTCTCGTGTTTGTCTCCGTTTTCCTTTGCGTGGATCAGGATTTTTTTGGCCTAATTGTGTGGGTATATTTGTTTAAACTCTATAACTCAAAGCAGTGTGCTGTTGATTGTGAAAAGGGGCGAAATATACCACGATCCTCTTTCAATTTACCCAAATGCCAGCACACATGTGCAAGACTAATAATATGCACGACTTCATTGACTGTTGAGGGGCGAGTTAGTGTATATTGGGGTTGTCTTGGTAACGGGAGTACTCCATTGTTTACGTGTAATGATATATTTTTGTACAATGCTGACACACGTACGCTCATTGGGGTTAGAGTACTGAGCAAAGATTGTTGTGAAACTCCCCCCATGTCAAACGTATTGATTAACGTTAGGAGCTATTTTTACACCGTCACAATTAGACAATACTTTTTCATGTCTTGGGTCGGGTTTGCTTCCATAAGTTTCCCGTGGGTTTTCGGGTTATTGACACAGGCCTGCGTATGCATGTTACCGGGTTGAACTGTAGGCGGCTTAATTCAACATGTGGAAGAAGCAATGTTAGAATGGTTTTATGGCTCAAAGGCAGTTGTAACTTCTGCGATATATAGTGCTTTAATAATTATTTTGATATTGTGTTGGCGTTTTCGATTTTCAACTGTTATTAAAAGACGGTTCTCTTCAAGCTGAACTTATAAAAACTACGTTTGGGTGTTACAAAAATAGATTTGTGACTGATGCAAGGCTCGTATTTTCCCGGTAATTTTGAGTCAATTTGGTTGGGTCTCGAGATTTTGAAAATGATGGAATAAAAATAAGGTACCCCCATGTGGATTCCTACCTGTCCCAGTTATAACTAGTTTCCTTTCGTTTAATTGTCTTATTACGTTTTTAGTTTTAAAATTGGTCATTTACTATACCAACAAATAAATAAATAGATCTCGGTTAGGTGATACAATTAAATATATAACGAAAATTGCACGGAAATAATCGATTGTTAATTTAAGCCTTGAACGAATTATTGAATGCAGATATTTATCTACCAAAAATAAGTCCCATGTTTAAATATATGACATTTTAACATACTTTAAATGGAATAGAAGCAGGCTTCATACGCAGTCTTGAATAATCATGAAAAATCTAGAATTTTTTAAGACATGCATAATATTGATTGAGCAAACTTGATCGTATACTGAACATCTTTTTCGAATCCACTTTCTAACTACATCCACTTCAAATGTCAGCTCTTTCTCTTCTTCTTCAGGCAATAGTTCGAGTGTCCACCCAACTGGAACCGCTATTAGACGGTTGCCTTGACAACAAACAACGATGGCAAACACTCTCCAAGGAGAACGACAAGAGCCACGACTAGATCACGTGACCAAAGACTTTTAGATTTCTCTGTTACACGAGTGTAGTAGAAATCCGAAATTGCCTTCTCATCCATCCATCCCTCTTTCTTGCTCTTATCTATAATGTTGACGTCATTATAATCTGTCAGCATATTGACCCTGTGTGACGTCATGTCTTGTTCAGACCGATCTAAACTAACCAATATAAGTATCTCATAACTTTGTTAAATATCAGGGAAAGTCATTAATAACCTCATTAATCATTACCGACTATAGGCTTTGTTAATAACACGCAATGTAATGTATAATAATATTAGAATTTTTTGGTTTAAGTAAATTACGGAAAATGTATAACACGTTGTCATGGAAACATAACAAAACTGCCAGATCTCAAGCAGTGCAAATCTCCGTCCGCACCACCCCTCTTTGTCCCAACCTACTAAACTTTTCACATTCCATTTCCAATGTGTTTGAGTCGGCCGGTAAACATATCCTATTTTTTATCAACTTCTCTTTTCGTATCTTAATTCAGAATTATCCTTTGAGTGTTGATCGTATATTAATTTTTCTAATATATTAATAACCACAACTGCATGTAGAACAAAACCTTATAATATCTCCCTCAGTTTGTATTTTTTAAAATATCTGTACACATTCACCACTACTTTTCAACATTTTCTAAAATCCACTAAAATTCAAAAGATGTTTCCCTTCCAATCTAGTATGTTATATACAATATCTACGATAAAGATGTTGTATGTAATTTTTGCAAAAAACATGACTACTACAAAAGCTGGCTTCTTATTTTGTTGAGGAATACGCGGTTTCATTATTTTATAGATAAATGGATTAACATTGATAATAATATTGATTAAAAGAATCTGTATCAGACTAGAATATGATGTTTTTCAACTTCTGCTTTTAAACTTTTAAATATTTGTTTTAATAAAGAAATACGTGAGAATGTGAGCAATACAATTCATAGATCTTTATTGTTAAATTAATGAAAATATTTAGATTTGAACATTTTTTACAAATGTGTATTCTTTACAATTCTATTAAATTATCCTTGAAATTTTTATTTTTAATGAATAAGCTCATGTTTTGAACTAACACAATGAGCTTATCATCTTCTTCCTTTGTATATAAATTAAAAAGAAAATTTTCTAGATTATTTTGGGTTTTATTATCCCCAAAGGAACATATACATATTTTAATTGTTTTAAGTGCGGAACCAAAAACCTACCTGTATATTCATAACTTGTTCTTATTGCTCGTAAACACCATTTGGTGAGTTTCAAAATGACGTCACACCTTAATAATTATTCTTTTGTATTATGTTTCTCACTATTTCTCACAATGATCTTTGTGTAGTGGTATACCTATGTCTTAGAATTTTCACTTTTCTACTTCAATTTCTTTACTACTTTGTATATTATTCAAATTAAACTACCATAATTATTATAGTACCTGCTAATTCTTCCTTTAGTGACGTCACTCTAATCAACACAAGAGAGATTTAAGTTTTAAATTTGTCTAAATTATTAATCGACGGTCTATAATTGCGTTCTCTTTTCCTATAAATATCCTTGGGAGTGAAGCAATGAAGTGTCATAATTATTTCTGTATTATTTCGACAGATGTCTTCGTTTTCAACGTCATATACAAACTTTCCAATAAACTGTCTGTCGCACATAACTTTTGTTCAGATCCACCTTTGTATTATCTGATTTTATCTTTTTCTGTACTACATAGATTATTTCTATTTATATATGTATGTGCTATAATTAATGGCCCTCTTACTATATATCTTATTTTATATGAAAATATATCTAGTTTTGAAGTGACGTATTACCTTTTTTTCATCCTGCGCTCTTTTGTTTTTACTGGCGTTTTTTAAATAAAAGTCACAGGAATAAAAGTTCATGGAATTTTATTATTATAAGGTTACACAACTTTTAAGACCATTTTTTGAAATTTCTATAAAAGATTCCAGTTTAATAAATATATTTGTATTTTTTGTATTTTTTAAAATTTAGAATAATAACGTAAGAATAGAATTTTAAAGATTTATTCTCTAATAAAAGATATCAAAAGGAATATACACTAATGAAAAAAAAATATTTTACTCGAAAATTTTGTATTTCAATGATAGAAATTTTGTAACTGAAACAAGTCTTAAATAGTGGTTTATCTACATAGCAAATTTCAAGGCTTTATCGCAACAGCGATTCGCCTACTCTCCGATATCCGCGTTCGTCAAACAGCCCGGGTTGGATTTGTCTGAAAAACCGAATATATGGAAAATCGAATTTGATTATTTTAAATCAAATTTAATTTTATAAAATATTAAAATAGTCACATCATTTTTTATATTGTGTTCTATTCAATTTAATCAAAAATAACACATTTCATCTTTCTAAAGTTATTTATATCTGCATAATACCATGCACTTACAATATTTATAGACACAATTTGCGAATCAGTTACTATAAAGCAACTTATTAGAAGTATCACTAAAATTAATACCATGCCCATTTAAATAAAACATTTTCCAACGGTTTTAGAATGTGCGACATATTTTTAGCTTGCTTACAGTGTTTCTATTCTGGACGTATGCCATTTATTCATCAACATGAAACAGATTATTTAGCATTATACTTGAAGAACCCGACCATGAGGTATACAAAAGGAAACACTTCTATGTGAACCTGCAGTAATGTAAGTTCAGTTTGTAGAGTGACATATTGAAGATTTTATCGATCGTAAATACTATATATTTAATTTGAATAAATCATATTCCAGATGAACAAAATGTTTGCAATGTTATTAAAATTAGCGTTTGTAAAATCCATAACTACCCCAGCCTGAAAAATTCTAATCTAATCTTCTAACTTTATATTTTGTCATAATTGATTGTAATAAATTCAACAAAATAATATTTTTATTCTAGAAGTCTAAAAATCATTTAAAATCATTTACGTAGTTTCAATCTCTATTAAAATTTATTAGACTAATAAAGTATTGACTATAATGAACGATTCGAATTTATAATTAAACAACTTTTGTTATTTTGATTTGTACTAAGCTTGATTTCAAATTACTCCATTAAGATAAACATTATATATAAATAATGCGTAATTTAAATTCAAAAGTTTATTAGAAAGAATATAATACTTATTAGAAAATGTTTAAAATATACTCAAACAACAAAATAACCAGAACACTAAAGTGGAAACATACGTTTAATAGATATTATATATAAGATATTTGTAAATAATGATATATATGATATAAGTGTAATATTATGTACAATATGATTCCATAAAACAAGCTCTTAGCGTAAAATAAATCTAATAGTTAAAATAAACTGTGTAGGTAATGGCTAATAATTAATTGTACATAGGTATATGTGTATAATAATATAAGACTCTGAGCGAATTAATCTACAAATAATAAAGTTGTAAAAATCTTTTGAAATCAAATCAAACCATAAATAGTACTATATTGCAATGTTTCTAATTATTGCTGGCTTATAACTTCGAAGTTTGTGAGTCCTGCACATCCATCTTTTATTTAGAAAAGTTCGGGCTAAACATGGTCTATTGGAGTTGTTTTAGACATATTGGATGGTCTTATAGTGTGTTTGTGTTCATATACTTGAATAAATGCAACTACAGCCGACACCGCGATTCCCGCTGTTATGAGAACCGCATTGATCCAGCGAGCATGATTCGCAGCGAACACGCAGTGAGGGATCATTTCTAGAAATACAACATAGAGAATTCCACCCGTCGCTAGGCAACGAAAGGCAATTAGGCAGGAGATGCTAATATTCGGCTCCTTGATCGCGGTACCAACGAGAATTCCAACGGGCGTGACGGTTGAGAAGGCAAGTCCAATGAAAACCAATGTCCCGTACTTCAACACTCCCGCGTCCTTGACCTTGAGTGTGATGGCTACCACCAACATGCACTCATGGAGAGCCAACACCGAGCCCATAAGAGTCACCATTGCACCCGTTTCTTGAATACCGACTGTCAATCCCTCGAGAAAGGAATGAACGGATAAAGCGAAGGAGAGGACAATTGCAGTTGCAGTTCCATTTGAATGGTCAACGACGTCATAGTGAGCTTCAAGGGGAGTTGTTAAGTCCAAGATTTTCCGCGACTCGTCGGCGAGCGCTCGCCTGTGTACGCTCACAATAATGAACTCGGTGAAGATCCCGAATAACCAGATGGCGAGAAAGCTTCCAATGATGCCCAATTGACTGACGTATATTGCTAGTGGGTCATTCTTAGTTATCACCTGTAGAGTTGACAAAATTGGAGAAATAAAATGGACAGATAGAATATTTCCACACGTTAAAATTGATAGATAAAATTTTTTTATTTAAAAGCAGATTTATGGATTTTAATCATTCCCCACTCGACATATTTTATAATCTTAATTATTCATATAGTCACTGTCAAGTTACTAACACCAACGTTATAATAATATTTGTATGGTGTATATTCATTGATTGTTTTACTTTTTAATAGTTATAATTATAATTGGATTTTAAAAACTATATTTTGTGAACATTTAATGAAATATTATACTTAAAATCAAATTGTTTAATCAAAAAAATTATAGAAAAAATCAATTGGTCTGTTTGAAAAAATTTAAGGACTTATCTGTTTCATGATATAACTTTTATGTTCTACATTTTCATAAGTAGACTTAAAAATGTAAAATTTTAAATAAAAAACTTTTTTGATTTTATAATATAACATAAAAGAAGTTATGATAACGAACTTAAAAAAATATTTATATAAATGTGTGTTTAATATGTGTAGCAAATAATTTTTTTGATGCAATTTCATATAAAAATAAAAAATTGGTTAATTTATTAATTATACATAGTAAAATCTATTCTAATTATAACACTATTTTGATTAAACGTATATATGGAAAAAAATTAAATCATTAGAGAGATTCCTTTAATTTTCATTATTTTTAAACATGTATTTTTTTTAATATTTACTTCTCTGACGCCTTTCCTCATATTCGACATTAGAATGTATTGGTAACAATTATTTTAGTTACGTAAGTATAACATGGATTTTGTCTACTATTTATCTGATTCGATAAGTGTATTTGCTTTTTTATAAGTCAAGTAAAATAAAGTTATTAATTCAAAACAATGAATCAGTTTTTTGTGATTTACAACATTTTTTTTCTTTTCTAAACCAATTTTTGATAGTGTTTTTGATTTGCAATATTGAAACGATTTTTGTATTCCGTTATAAAGAAATATCGACTAAGCAGACTAACTGTCGAAACTTCCGAGAATCAAAGTTGAGATCACATCAACTTATTGTATTATATATATACTTTTAATTTTTGATTTCAACGGGTATAATGATGAATTTTACAACCAACCTTGAGCATGTCATGTTTGACATCTGGTATTAGATTAAAAAAAGTCATTGCTATGAGAATGCCAGCAATAAAAAGGCATATTCTATTATGACTTTCGTAGATCCGTTGGCGCGTCGATTCGTTCTCAAGGCTGCACTTTCGACCTAGAATAAGCCAGACTATCAGGGAACTGACCCCGGCAATGATGACATAGGCAACGAAACCAGTCAAGACCTTAACATAGACGAGATTCATGATGGCTGCTAAAATGGGAATTGGAAAATACATATAAATTATTTAATTGTAGCAATTATATTAATATCTTTTTCATTAATTTGACAACTTACGTATTGAGAATTATAATATAAGGGATCCACTTATTTAGAACAAAAATATATTGCATCAGTAATTATGACGTCATCAATCACGACAGATAATATTAACATGTCAATTAATATATAAATTAATTCAGATAAATTTTATTCGCCAATTTTTTTTCACAAGTCATTAAAATATATTTTCTAGGTGTTATAATTTTCCAAATAATACGTAAATAAGGTATATATTAAAAATCTTGTATTTAAAAATTATAATCTTTTAAAATATAAAATATATATAAAATAAGAAAGTAGCACTTACGTTGAAAGGAAATGATTTTAAAATTTTTAATAACGAATTGTATGATTACATTCTCCAATTTAGTGAATTAATACCAAAAACAAATTTCATAATATTGGTTTTAATGTTTTAAAATCGTGTAGGCAGTGGGAATATGACTTGTGTTGGGTATACATTCACATACAATGAATACACTTTCAGAATTCTTACACATAACTTTGCCATTTCATTGGTTACTTCTGAAAATTGCGTCTTCTGCAATACAGTTATAAATTGTTTCAGCTACGAATAAATATGTTCCTATATCTATATAAACTAGCATACTAAATAAAATTAGCATACTTAATTATAAAATTTAGTAATATTAATAAAAAGATACATTTTACAAGTTGCATATAATATAATACAGGGTGTCCAAAAAGAACACAAGTGAGAAAATCTATTATTTCATTATTAGTTTTAATATAGAATTAGAATAATCAAACATTTTAAATGTATCCAAGCAGCTTAGCTAAATTAACCAACAGTTCTGTCTTTTTTTGTGTCAACATTTTGTTTCTTTATCAGTACAAGACATCAGTCAAACATGCTTTTAATGAGTGTGATTATGATAACCAAACTTTATTTTGTGAATGGCGTGGTTTCACTTAGATGGATATATGAATTCACAAAATTGTCGATACTGGCCTCTGAGAATCCGCACAATTTTATCCCGAAACCATTGCATCCATGCACAGAAGATGGGAGTTTGGGGCACTCAACGTGTTTTCTGTTTTTCTAGGGAACTGTAAATGCTGCTAATGTCACCCATGTTGCCCTAAAACAATATTTTGGCCCTAGAGTAATCGGTAAAGTACCATCCACGTTCACCGGATCCTGATGCTTATGGACTTTTATCTCTGGAGTTGACTCAAAGACTGGCTTTATACCAATAATCCAAACAGTTTGAATGAATTAAAAGACAATATTTCAAATGACTTGAAGGCCATAGCAGAAACTACTCTTCAGGCAGTTGCAAAAAAACATCATTAAACGAGCCCGTAAGTGTCTTGAGGTTGGTAACCGTCATATAGAGCACTTACTCTAGCATTTAAACTTCAATCTGTTTAGAGAAGTTTTATAACTGTATTTTTGACTTATGCCTTGTGATTTATGTACCTAAATTTATGTAGATAATAATGTAATATATATACTACTTTTACTGAATTTTTCACTTGCGTTCTTTTTGGGACACCTTGTATATATAAAAGATATTTACTCAATAAATGTGTTATAATTTTGATATAAAATGGAAAGTTTTACCATTTTTTGAAGAATTCAACTTTAAAAGTACCTATTCAACTCCATAACAACATCATATGAATATGCATCATAAACAGGTCCGTGCATGCATGTTCGGAATAGAGCCTTTTTTGGGTAAGGGCAATTTCCAAATATAAAATAAGAAGATTTCAGCTAAAATGGATTTATTTTTAATGTCATTGTAATCATGTGACCACAGTGTCGTATTGTAATGTAAAATACAATGACTGCTGCGAGTTCCATAGCACTCTGATAATAATCAGGAGGAATGTAGACTTTTTTATTTTGATCTGGTTTTATTGTATTCACGATTTTGATCGTATTAGCCTTAGAGTATCAATTTTAAAATTCCATTGCGAAATTGAGTACAGCCGGTGGATGTTCTGCTATAAGTCTGTTTTCTGTAGATGTGAAATCACGTATAAGTTGATTGATGTTTTTTATCAAAGTTAAATCTTCCTAAAATATCAGTAGTACCGTTGTCATAGATACGTTTACAGACATTTTCATTACAGCATATTTTATGTCTCCCATTGTTTTGAATAATGCGTGTATATAATCGGGTTCAAATGATAGCCTTCTACAAACAGATGTTCCAAATCAGTCTGCGGTATTGTATTATTTTGACCGTTGAAGCTGTAATGCTCTCCCTATCAATAGTTTTGAACACGTTAATAAAAGAGATATCAACAAGACCCATTTCCCAGTCATTAGAAGTATTTGACAGCTCAATTGGATTGACTAGTCAAGAGTGAGATATTGCGAGGGGGTATTTCCTTCTACCGATGAAGCTGCTTTATTGTCAACATTACTGGGTAGGACAATATGAAAACCTGTAACTCGAATACTTTCAATTTTGCTATATTTTATCCATGTAGGATGTTTATAACCTCGCCAACGGAAAAGCGCTTCCTTCTTCTTCCCCCTTTCTTTCGTGATGTAATATCTTATCAATTTGGGTGCATACTTCACGATCGCTTATACCTGTAATTCTTGATTGTAGAATGAGCCTTCAATGATTTCACTATTACCCAGTGTGCGCATACGGTAGGGGCTGGGCTTAACTTTGAATTGACATTATGCACTATTCGTCTTCCGACCACTTGGGTTCATAACAGTTGTCAAAGATTTCCTTATGTCGAAAAATTCGAACACGATCCCCCATAACAAATTTTGTCTTCTTTTTCTTGGATGAATCAGCAGTTACAGGATTTTCCCTAAAGATTTTCCTATATATAAGACAATAATCTCAACTCCAGTCATTACAAACTCAACATGAATGAAGTGAAGACGTCTTGATGGTTCCAACTCCTAGATATTGTATCGAGTGAACTCTTGCGGAACAAGTCTCATCAAGATATTGATACTCCTCTACTTAAAGACATTACTATTAAAAAGATGGTCGACTTCTATGTTATTACAAAGACCTGGACCAAATCACCACTCTTGGGCTGTGAAAAGGCGAAAACGTTTGATACTCTCTCACATGATGGGTTTATTGCAGGGCAGACTTTACAAGAAAGTTGCTACCCACCATTGATGACTGTCTTTCGATCATGCGACTAGTTGATGGAGAAATTGCACACAGTTTCATGATCTTTTTTGTTCTATCGAAAATCCTCAACTGCAGGATATTCCTAATAGAAGTTATGTATTCCCAATTAATACGATGATGGTGATGCCTGACTAATTGCGTGAGAGGGCACTCGTTGAGCTGATATTCTCTTCTTTTGGTTATGATCTCTTGGTAAGAACCTACACTGGACGCATTTTTGATAAACTATTCTTGTATCATAAACTCTATAAAGCAATATTTGTAGAATTTTGGCCCTCCTACCTTCTCCATGAATTAAAATTTGCTTCTCTAAATGAGGTAAAACTTTATAAAATCTTTGATAGATCTTTGAAACTTCATGTAATCCAAATCTTTCTACTCTATTATATGGTTAATAATTATTCTGTAAATATGTATTAATCAAGTAGCTCAAAAGTTTGAGTGTCGAATTAATATTTCGTATGTCATTGGTTCGAATCACATTTGACAATATTTTATATTTTAGTAATTATTTCTTATGCATTTTCCAAGTATCCGAAACGATTGTGTTGGGAGAATATAGACTATCGCTCCGTTAAACACTATAGGAGTAGTGAGAATTTTGTATATTGACTATATCTTTATTAAAATATACTATTTTGCTCATTTTAACTATCCTGGCAAATAATTAGGAAATACATAAAAATAATAACAACACCGTGTATTGAAGGGGAGGGGAAAGCATTTAAATGGTTATACAAATAGCACAAATAATTATAAGATTGTACAACATTTATTATAATTAGAATATTTAGGCTGAATTGGTAATAGCTGGTCTAATAACCAATGTATACATTTTGTCTTTATAGAGTAATATTATCTAAATAAATAGTCTGACTATTTGCCCTCATTGTTAAATATGAATTGCTTAAAACCGTTGAGTTGAATCGTCTTCGATGGACGGGGGTGAGGGGAGAATCAGTTTGGAAAGTCCACAAACTTTCTTCTGTCTCTTCAACTGGAAAGAGGCAGGAGCTTTTGAAGTCTTCTGAGAAGTTATGAAGTCTGCAAACACCAGAGAAAGAGGGAGAAGACACGAAAAACTTGCAAAGTATCCCGACAGTTTAGAGAGACATCTTCAATAGGTTGAGTGATATTATCCACTTTATCGCCCATTAAAAAGTAGGCGATTCAGTAGGCGGAGTAGGTTTTCGTCCCCTCGATTACTTGATGATGGACTTGTACAATTGTGAAGTTCAAACTCGTTACTCGCTACCAACCCAGTTGAAACCATGGTAACATTGCGTCTTAAATTTGCCCAGTAAATATCCAAGTTCTCAGGAAAAGTTGGAAGCAATCCAGGACTGCCCAGTAAAATGTTTTTCAGAGATTTTGGTAGCCCCGGAGCTTTCTTCGGGTTGGAAAGAAATCCAGCCAGTTTATATAACACCTGTGTCGCCACCCATCCAATATTAGAGACACGATGACCACGCGTTTCTTCACCACATGTTTTCAGAGTCTGGGCATTGCCGAGAACTTGATCGTTGACAAGACAAAGTGGAGAGATTTCTCCTGAGACTGAACGCAGTGGTGAGGACCCACCTTGATAAATGAATTATTGGCTGGAACGTCACCTCAATACAACAATCTGAAGTAAATGAAGTCATTGCCGTAGAGGGAGAATAGACCGCCTGAAAGACGACCGTCAGAGAGCTCATAAGAAAGGAGAATGCAATCAACAACTCACACACCTCCTTATAAAGCATATATTTTAGTTACTTCAATCTGATTGGTCGAAAATTTACTATGGTAGGGTGCAACATCAAATTTTTGATTGGCTTAAAGTGTAACTAGTAAATGTGCGGGGGATCAAGGATCCTTTGTTTGGGGTGGACCTCCAACTTACATACTACTAACAAGTATACCCCTTATGAAATCTGTCCCTATAATAATTCTTAACATCAAAATTTTATGAAACACAAAATTAGAATATTTTGTAAAATATATATATATATATATGAATTTAAAATCTTGTTCAAAACTTTTTAATTGTATAGTATTGCATTGCATTGCATCGCATTGTATTCTTGTATTCTTGGTGTGGCTTTTGGATAGACTAGATCTGAGAAAAACAATGAAATGTTAAATTATCAAACATTGATAGATCAAAATTTATCATTGTTACATTAAATATGTACCTAAATAAGTTAATGTAATAAATTATAAATAAAATATAATACTCTTTTTAAGACGATTTGTTTTAACATATTATTTTTCATAAATTTATGAAACACAACTAATTAAATACGTTCGATTAGGACTTTTTATCTTCAATAGAACACTATTTATACACTAAAGATACATTCAATCTTTATGGAGAGTATGCTCTAACTTTAAACTAAACACAATCATGCATATTATATTTGCATCAATAGACGCTAAACGAAATTAGCATAGCTCCGATATTAACTAAACATTACAAACCAATTAGACAGATGTTTTATTCTAGGAAATCCTATATTTATTTGATTGAAGTATAAGCTAAGACATAAACGAAAGTCAAACACATATGGATAAATGTGAACAGTTTTAGTCCTGATCAATAAGGCAAATAGTGTTTCACAAAGAATTCAAAATAATGCAACTACACTAATTTAAAAATAATCCTAATTATAGATTAATTATTATTATTAATTGACTTATAAATCTTTAAAATTTATGAAAGGCAACTTGTAGCAATATTTCTGGAATTTTGGAATTAATTTACACTATAACTCTCTTTAAAAATTTTTAGAGACACCGAAACATATCCTTATTATCAGCGGGGCTTGTTATAATCAAATTTCAATAACGGTCCGAAAACAGTTCAGAACAATTTTAAATTCATTTTATAAACTATATTATTTTTTTTTAATGTAAACTATATTACTGTATAATTTTATAGTAGTATCATATTTTGCATATGTTTATTAATCTTTATTTTATGTTTTGACTTTTACACTCAGTGGTTATTTAATTAATTAATAATAAGGCCTATCCATCTACTCTGTAGTCCATTTTTGAGAAGATCATGACGATCAGCTAGATATAGTGAGGGAGAGCTCCATACAGTTGGAATAACCAAGTTGAATGGACACCTTCCATGTGATGAATAACCTTTTTCTTCAAAATTGCGCAGTATCTTTTTGCATTCATTACATTCTTTGAGATATCATAGTAGCTAATCTAAACCAAACTGTACACAGATAAGGTTTTTATTGGGAATTGGATTATTTTATTAAGATTATCGATACAACAGAATTATATGTTGTGTTGATTAACACACACGTTCAATTCGAAATGAAATTCTTCCGAGAATACCAATTTTTTAATGAGAACTGGATCATTCGCATTATTGTTTCGCAGAATTCTAGGCCCCAATCGATGAGATTTTGATTGTAACTTGGCTTGAACGGAAAAAATTTTCTTTTAACAAAATTCTGGTAACTTTACTCTTTGAAACTCCAGAACTAAAACGCGTTGAAATTGTTGGATCAGCCATGACAGCTGCAAAAACATTTTCTTTGTTATCTCTAGCTGAAGCTATACGAGCGATTAGAAACAAGACTTCCAGCTTCAAATAATCTCAAACTCCAAAATGTTATCATATTTTCCGAGGTAAGTTCCTTCGCATACTTTATTCTTAATAATGGCCTGCTCTTCTTTCTATTGTCATTTGTAAGCTCCCACGAAACGGCGTAAATCTTCTCTTCTAAAATTAGTTCATCCACCATCATGT
Source organism: Vannuccia rotundouncinata (assembly GCA_034780395.1). Taxonomy (NCBI): domain Eukaryota; kingdom Metazoa; phylum Platyhelminthes; order Proseriata; family Coelogynoporidae; genus Vannuccia; species Vannuccia rotundouncinata. Next base: position 7,101 of record JAUZNC010040102.1, on the reverse strand, counting down.
ATATAAATAAAAGCTGTACAGTATTCTAAAAATGAAATTTGTTCAAAAAGAAAAGACATTTGGGACGCCCTCACTGTACATGAATGAGAAAATCAATTAACAGTTTTAAATCTGTTTTCAATGAATATTTTCTAGAGATTTCTTTAAATGTACCTATCCAAATTTGTAATCGATTTTAGTTAGGCCTTATTTTTTTGGTTATACTGTTATAAATGTTTATATTTCATGCAATAATTCCTACGAAGCTGACAGACTAGCTGGTCGACATTCACCTCAATCTTCTATTGTACTACGACTTATTAGACAGTTTAAGGATATTGATTCAATGGCCGATTTAACCCGATCTAGCCGTTCAAATCTGTAAAAAATTTGGATTTTTAAAATGCAGTAATTCAAAAATACGTCTACTTTTAGTCAAATTGTTTAACAATTATCTGCCAATAAGGATTACAATGTGTCGCATTTTAGACTGCTGAAAAATCTTGAGTAGCTGGGCTATAGGTCAAATATTAAAGTTAATTCACACAGACCTCAAACCACCCATCAAATCTGATTTGACATCCTTGAATAAACTAATTTAATTGATGTGAAGATTTGTGAAAAAGATTTATAGAAAAATATGGTGGACAATTTGAACAATTATTTGTAATTATTCGTTGGTTTATTCAGCAAAAGCTGTTGTGTTATTTTACGACCACCCTGTATACATTTTAATTTAATTATTTCGCTTTCAAAGCCGAGTATTAGTAAAGCAGTTTTATTAAAATAGATGTTACCAGCGTTTTCCCCGTTTCCAATATTTTTGAAATATCTCACTTGTTGTCGATGGCGAGGCTTCATCTCCATTTGAAAGAGTTACATTTTCACCTTTTGTAGAAATGGGGAAGTTTTTGATTTATTATATTTTGAATTTATTAATATTTGTAATGCAATTTAATTTATTAGTAATACTTATTTAAAATGTATTCAATAATGTAATTAATTACACATTCGAAACAGGTAGTTTGTTCTAAACTGAGTTTTACGGACATAACAAAATTCACTAACAAATTAGTGAATAAAAAATGTATACAGCTATTGGTACGACTATTCTTTTTAATATTATATAGGTATACTGTAATAGTTACGTTTTAAACAACCTATACAGGTACCCTGATTTAAACTCGTTCGCATAAATAACATAACATTTTGATCTTGAACTTAGATCTTATCACTCGTTCTGTGACGGAAACATAACAGGTTGAATAAATCCAGGTGTTATACTAATTATGTCCTGCGTCCTCAAATGAAGATATGTAATCATGTATTTAACACTATAGCTATGTACGAATTAAATCTACAATTCTAATTGTTCACTAGTTGACTTTATTAATAATGTTGATGTTTATAATTATCTTCTTCTTACTTCCATTTTCCGGCTACTGTCAATTTGACAACGAAAACAAAAATGATTATAAGACGATTTTAGACAGAATTGAGTCGATGGTCACAAAACTGGCCACGAAAGACGAACTATACTCGAAACTGGCCGATATGGATGCCAAACTCTCCAATATTGAAGCCAAATTCAAAGCCAGGGAGGACAAGATGAACATGAAACTTGCTAATATGGACACCAAACTTTCCGGCATAGGCACCAAATTGGAAATCACGAAAGAGGGAACAAATAACAGCATGATTGATGATGAGAATAAATTTGATTGTATCAATGACTTAATCAACACCAGAATGAGGGCTATCGACTCCAAAATCATCAAAATTGATTTGATGATGGTCGCCACGATAAAATCCTTAAACGTTGAGTTTGAAACAATTTTACGAGGTAAATGAACTATTTATGTATCTTATACGGAGGAGTGTGTCAGAGGCATATAGTAAAAATGCAAAACAAAATACAAATGTATAATAAAATTAAAAGAAAAACACTCTCAGTGGTAAAATTAACCGCTTCTAAGAAATTATATTACTAAGAAACAAACAAAATAAAATTTAGAAAGTAAAATACTAAAAAGTGTCCGGAAAAATATTCTATAACACATAACAGATAATTATTAACAAATAACAAATGTAAATCCATAATGATAACATAATCATTATTTAGCTCAGAATACATGCCGTATTACATGGAATTAAGTCCAAATATTTACAAATAGCAACCATGGGCAGCTATAACATTGATCCAATAACACATTGAGTTTGCAGTTCCCAAAATTTTTCACAGTTAAGTAGTGACTTCATTGACATTCTTAAAATCAATCCGCATTCTGCCATTTTCCATATTCCGGAAGATAAATCGGTCCATCAGGTTTATTTCTGATGAGTAAGATGGTTGGCGAAACTTTGTCACAATATAGTCGTCCAAGAATGGTTCAGTGATTCGAGCTCTGTGTGGTCTTGCATTGTCATGCATCAGTGTTCGGTTGGGATACCAATTTACACGGAGGTGCTGAAAGCAGGTGTCTAAAAAATTCAATGTATCTGGCAACATTAATTCTGTTGCCATCTTCAATAATTTCAAAATAAAAATCACACGAAAAATTTCCTGCTCCATCAACAGGAAAATTATTGAAATAAACCCATTTCTCGTCACAAACAAAATTAATTAAAAAACCCAATACCTTTCTGGACACACTATAATCGATTAAATGTTTTGTCTTTTTTTAAAATTAAACGACACAATTTAATTTAGGTATACAATAAATAACTGTATGGATTTAGTTTTTTTTAAATGATTGTATCGAGTGTAGATTGTAATTATTAATGCACTTGTATGAATTTTATTTTCTACCATTTTTTTACTGTCGTTTTAGTTTTACACATATTTGTATATTGTTAGTGTAAAACTAAAACGACAGTCAAAAAAATGGTACAGCTGCAATACTGTTCAGACCCATTGATTGTCTACTAAAAGTTTTCCTTTCAAAATGTAGTTTTGTAAAAAATCTTCCAGACTGTTTACTGATGTTCTCCGTATATTTTTCACAATTGAATATGGACAATATTTTGGCGAGTTTTCTTTTTTAAAAATGGTTAGTCATACTAAAAAGACCTTGTTAGTCAGTCATACTAAAACGGAAATAAACGGTTATGGAATCGCGACTCTCGACAAGATGACTGAATTCTAACGAAAGCAATACACCATAATAACCAATAATTGCCGCCCCTTTCTTAATGACATATTTCAACTCATCGTTTGGGGCGTCATCAATAAATTTGAACACCTCTTCTTTCGACAAGACCGTTGATTTCTTTTGAACAGGATAGTTGGTTTTAATTTTATAAATAAAATTCTTCAGAATGATTTACAACCTTATACGTTGTATAATACTTGTTTAAGCAGCAATAATTATGCAAATTATTCTTTCAAGAAATTTATTATGAACAATTTTTATAAATTCATATTTTTTATCCATTTTGTTCAAAAGGTGACAATGTAACCTTTTCTAAAAAGGACAATTCAACTTCTATAAATGATGACAAATTCAGGATAAATCTAAATTCTTCAAAAGGTGACGATGTAACTATGGCATCCCCAACAACAAGAGGTGAGTTCTTATTTAAAATAATATAGTTGGTAACATTCTTTTTAGTACAGTTTGCTTCATATGCTTCAGAAAAGCGAAATAATTAGAATATAATGTATATTATAATAAGAATATTTTTCGGTGTATCCAATCTTTATGAAAATTTTAGTTTCAAATTCGGAAATTCAAAAGTTTTGTTATAAGTTGGTGATTTTTCTTTTTTCAAATGTTAAAGATGTCAAGATATTAAACAATCCATTAAAACTATAAAATTGACTTTAATTTCTTTATCTACACTGACAGTTTTGAGATATTTAACAATTATTTATGGAGAATAATTTTCAAATTAGTTCCAAATAGTTTCCAAATAGTTTTTTATATTAACGTGATTTTAATAGACTGTATATATACATTAGGGGTTCATCTATGAATTCTTTATGAAACACTATTTTTAACCTCCCATTCAAGTTCCATTCTCAGAGCGTAGAATATTAACTGATTGTCGATTTGATTAAGAATTACTTTAACCGTTCTTATCAATAAATATTTGACCTTTGAATATTACATCATAAAACTTAACGCAATTTAATTGTAAGTCTGAATTAACTTGTTGCATAGCTACTATTTTGGTAGAGTCAACTTAATTGTAAAATGTCTGAAATTGTTCTCAAAATTAAATTATCTTAATGTTGTATTATGAAATATCAGATCATTTATAATAAATGTAATTATTTTTTTGTGTTTCATGAATTTATGAAAAACATTTTGTTATAACAAATTGTCTTTGAAAAAGATATTTATTTTTTTGAAACTTTATGACAATAACTTTATTAATATTTTCAATACAATATGTTTTAAGGACCAAAATTCATCTATCAATGTTTTCTAATTCAACATTTAATTCTTATCTACAGATGTAGTCTATCCAGAAGCCACCAAACGTAAGTTTTGAATCCTTTTCGTACAAGACAACTAAGATATTGTAATTGTATTCATAAAAGAAACTCACAAAGATTTTACAACAACAAAAAATATTTTTTATACATATTTCACAATATATGTTTCGAACAAAAATTTTTTATTTTTTATTTAATAAAATCTTGAAGTTGAAAATAATTAGCGAAATATTTCTTAATAGAGGGTTCTCGTCTTCTATTTTCAGGAATGTTGAACATGAAAGGAAAAAATGTTTACTATTTAGGACTTGTCTCCATGTGTGATCCACAGGGAAGATGGACCTTCCGGCCATCTACGAAGTTCAATGATCCAAATAACACATGGAGGAAGATGGTTGTAGGAGGGAAAGAAATGATGTACAGTTCTCCTTTCCTTTTTCCTGCCTCGTTAGCTGGACATATGGTTCTTGTCGGTTTTCATAATTATAATGCAGGTAAAGGGGTGATTGATGTGACTATATGGATTACTCATCACAATTATAATGATGGAGTTGCTTTCCCGATTGACTTTCATGTTGTTATGACAATTGACAACAGACAACACGAAGGTCAAGCGACAATCAAGAAGAAGAACTCAGAGTTTACAATGATTAAAGTGGAGAAAAATATTTTCAATCAAAACTCCATTCCAACAATAAAATTTCGATTTTCAAATTAAATGTTCATCAAACTTTTTTATATTTTTTAATAATTTCACGTTTGTGATAAATAATAACTCTATATTTCTTATACTTCTGAAAATAAACCCAGTTATGATTATAAACACATTTAACTATATTAGCCCTTCAAAAATCCTTATCTTCTCAGTTGGGAAAATGTTGTAGAATATATAAATGATAAATTGTATGTTTCTTCAAAACAATATTTTTTTGAGAACAATAAAATAATTATTTTTCATTTTCATTGATTTTATGAATTATAGTAAACGATTATTACTATTTATAGAAAAACGATATGTCTATATATTTAATACGTAATATGTATTAAATATATTACACAAAGGTACCACAAAGGTACATATTATGTACCTTTGTGGTACCAACTCATGTGTACTTTACATAATATATGTAGAAAATAGAATATACCTTAAAAAACATATAAAAAATTAATAAAAATTAGTTTTAATACTCTTGCATATATGGATCCTGCAGCTCTACTCTACATGTGTAAAGTACATGTGGTTTACATTCGGTTTACATAGTACCTACGCGTGGACTTTAATATTTTCAGTATTTTATTAAGCAGAGATCAAAAAGATAAATGGTGTCTATAAGAAGAAAAGAGTTAAAATTATAATAGACCAATTAATATCCATTTTAGACACAATTATATATAAAAACCGCGATGATGGATGATCGATAACCAGAATTAGACAATTATACAAATATTCTTAAATGAATAAGAAAAGAATTTTCTAACAATTAGCTCTTGAGAGATATCAATTATGATTAATTAAAAATAGGATTGTAATACTATAAGTAAAATAATGTTTTTAGGAATGAAAAAGATATTACAATACCTATTAATACTGCCGTGCTACGACAAAAAGGCGTATGTCGAAAAAAAAGTATTTTCATTTTATTTAAAAAAATGCATATATATATGTGTTTTTTTCATCTATTGATAATATCAAACTTCTATGACCTATATAACTAGAGATATACTAATAAAAACAACGTATGTCGCCTGATTTTTTAAAATTACTATGACAAAAAAGCGTATCTCCGGAGTTACTCTTTTCTGTGGTAGTAATTATGTCATAATATGTGCAATGATACACACGACAACTAGATAATTATACGTTGGCTAGGGGGCGTGGGTGTGGACGGGGAGGTCACGTGACATTGATGATGTGACCCAGATACTACTCTTACCCATACTACGTATTATGTACCTACTCGATGAATCGACTCATGCCAAAAAACAGACATTCTTTTTTTCAAAATATTCAACAATATATATTAACTGTTTTGTGTTTTAACTGTTTAACTCGTGTTGTCAGCCTTGTTAGTACACATAGTTAGTTATCTGGCCATATAGTCATTATCAAATTGGTACCTAGACATTTTGTAAACTTATCTATCATGCTTGCTCATAAAATATTTTTAAACCCAGAAACAATGTTATTATTACAATGATTTATAAATTAATGTAAGATTGTAATATAAACCAAAGTTGTTTCCCGCCTTAGATTTATAAGTACTTAAATGTAAACAAACCTCCAGTTTTTAGTGTGACATGTTTTCCGCACACAAGCGTGCTACCAACATCTCTTAGATAGCTGGCAACATTTCTTTACAACATATTCAAGACGTATTCTATATCGGCCAAGCTGTAGTGAAATTGCTGTCCCTCTTATTTATGTGTTACCATATTGTGTTATTAGTAGATGATTGAACCCATAACTATATATTATAAATGTACGATGTGTACGATGTTTCCCTATAGTAATATATGAATCTGAATTAAAATGTAAATTGAAATAAAAATAAAAATCTGAATCTGAAATGTAGTTAATAACATTATGTGATCTCCTTGTAAGCTTGATAATTCTTTTACTGTATACCTAGTATGTTATATTTAAGATGAATCTTTGTTCATTATACATTTTGTACCTTGTA